>SJYV01009713.1:47635-118136 GCA_006410875.1 Neotragus pygmaeus | reverse complement strand
TGTGCCTACTAGTCCACTAGATAAGCATGCAGTCAGTGGCTATTCAGAAATGTTTATGGAAACTGTGACAGTAATTCGACTGAGTAGATTTATGCCTATTAAATCTAATAATAAAAAATGAGTTTATATTTGGCATATCACTTTAATTTTTTTAAGTTAATTCACTTTCATTGTACTTCACCAAAATGCTGCTCCATGCATAGTGGAAATAAAAGTAAACTCACTCCTTCACTGCATAAGGTGTGAGAAGTACTGGTCTGATGTCCTAATTTGCATCTCTCTCTTCTTTGGTGAAATGTGTTCTTTTTGCTCTGTTGTGGAGGTTTTAAATCCTGAGGTTTTGAGTATAAAGCTTAGCGTGTTCACCCAAGAATCGTGAATATTACAGGCTGAGTGTTAATCACTTACAAACCTATCACAAGGTAATTTTTTTAAAAATAGACATGTGCATGTAGCTACATACAATAAGTTTGTGTCTTAATACTGACTTAAACTAAAAAAATATTATTTTTTATACTTAGGAAATGATAAATAAAGGAGATGGTAAAAGTCTTGAAGTGAAAGTACAGTTTTCATGGTATGGAACCACAAGTAAAAAGGATAAAAGTGGTGCCTACCTCTTCTTACCCGACGGGGAAGCCAAGGTAAGAGCTGCTGCTCAGAGCAGTGAATGAGCACTTATCGAAAGAATAGTGAGGAGCATAGTAAACGCATCTCAATATTATGGTCCTCTGTTAGGGAGAGATGAATTAGCTCCACTATTATACATCGTTATTGACACTTAGCAATTTCTAGGCGAGTGTTAGGTGAACAATAATTTCTCAGTGCTGAAATTCAGTAAGGATGCTGCAGTGGACAAGTGCTCTGTATGGAAAGAGGCTAGACTTGATTTAGGATTAGGGTGCTGCTGAGTTGTTATGTACCTGTGTGGCATGGCATAGATACAGACACTAAATTCCTAGCCATGTGGGAAGATAGGCCGAGCACTGGGCCATTTTCCTCCTTCACATTCGGCCCTTGAAGAAGCGAGCGAAGAAGGCGTGCCCCTACCATGAAAGCAATCATCCTTGCCGGCTCTTCTACAAGCTGTCGAAAACCTTGGCCAATGTTGTTGTATTTTTACCATATTTTATTCTGTGCGTATCATTTTCCCCCATTTTAAAGTTTTACCTTCCTATGTGAATATATTTTGTTTTTCATTGTGACAATGCTCACAATCTGATATGCTCTTGAAAACACATTTTAATGCACACTTTTGTGATTTAAAACTTTAACTGTAGATAAACGAGGTCTGAGAGTCTGATGCGTTATATGGTAACTATAGTTGATAGCACTGTGTTGGATTATTGATATTTGCTAAAAGAGTAGAACTTAAGTTTCTCACATTAAAAAAGTGTGTGTCTGTGTGTGTATTATATATATGTGGAAGGAAAGAAGGTCCTGTTGTGGCACATGTACATTTTACATTTTCTCCCAATACTTTATTACTGGAATATTGTGATTAGCTTTCTTTGTACAGTACTAATTATTTCCTGAGAATAATTTTCTAGAAGAGTCATTTTGTGTGTCTGGAGCCTTTTAAGGCTTTTGACATATAGATACTACTTATCTTCCTTGTCTCTCTAGAAAGATACATATTCATTTGCAGCACTGTGTTTTTGAAAGTAGCTCTCTAGCATACTAATCTAAACTCTTGAGAATTAGTCATATTAAATACTTAGCCTATAATAGTAAATGAAAAATATTTTACTGGTATGATTTTTGTGATTATTGGTAAGGTTGAACTTTATAATGCTTTTATTTATCTTTCATATTTCTTTTGTGAGTATCCTATTTAAGTTCTTGGCCATTTTTCTATTGATATGACTTGTGGATCTATAAAGATTTTTATATATTATAAAATTAATCCTTATTCCTACTTATTGAAAAATATCCCCTCAGTGCATCACTGAGTTTGTTATTTTCTTTTTCTGTTATAGTAGTTCTTAACTTTTGTGTAGTCAGTTTTGTATTTTTTTCTTTAGAGTTGCTTCCTTTGCTTTTACACTTATACCAACTTTCTCTACTTTAAGATAAATTAAATATTCTCTGTGTTTTGTTGCCTAGGGTCCTGTCTCCTGAAAAAGTTACTTTTGCTCTAGAAAAGCCTGCTAACCAAAATCAGATATAGATGTTAAGGGATTGTTTAGGTCATGCTCAGAATTCTAGTTGTTTGTTGTTTCGGTTTTTTTTAATCATTGAGGAATTAAAGGTAAGCTATAGATCATAGTAGACATTTCAGGATGAGCAGTGGATCCTAAATGTAAGCTATATCAGTGTTTTCTCACTTAACAGCTTTTGTCATTACACAGGCATTTTGTTTTGACTGACTTAAAAAAAAAATAGCTATGCTATAGAATATGATACACAGACAATTGTAATTACTATTTTATTTTTAAAAATTATTTTATGTTTAAATAACTCTAATATTAGATAGTAGGAAAAAGAGAATCATCATATGTTTACAAAGAAGAAATGAAAGAACACCAGGGAAAGAGACAGCTGGGTGTGCCCGGGAACGGGGGGGAACCCAGACGTCACCGTCCTGTTTTCATCCTCCCCCATGACTTTCTAGGTGTGTGGTAATTAGGCACAAGAGCTTTGTTAACTGTAGAGCATTATATTAAATTCAGAATATTTTTCTCTAACCAAAGAGGTGAATATGGAAGAAAATTACACAGTACTGAAAATCTTGTGCTACAGTGCAGACTAGCTTTGTATGCTGTTGTTGAGCCTTCTAAGATGTGTCATACTTAAAATCTTCATAAGTGCTTTAGATTTCATTTCGCTACTATATAAGTTGTACGTTTTATTCCCATAGTTTCTTGAGTTTAGATTCTAAATAATGAAAACTAGACCAGTGGTTGCCGTAGTTCCTCCAAGTTTGTGAGTTGACTTCGTATCCACTTAGTTCTTTCAAGTAGCAGGGCAGTGTGCTTTATAGAGCAGTGAGCCTGGCTGGGGTTGGGCCGTGTTCTGAAGCCTGCTTCCAGGTTGTCTGAGATGAGTCCTTGTGGTCATTCCAGCCACATGCTCCAAACCCTGAACATTAGGGGGCCGTGGTTATAACGTTTGCCTGGGAAACGTCACTGCTGTAAAAGTGTTGCTCTTTCTCATAGATAACGTAGGAACCATGTAGAACAATTTTAATTAGACATTTTTATGGCGGGGAGAAATGTTTGTAGATCTTCTAAACCAATCAAGTTGTAACATTTTTATTTTCTGTTTTCAGCAGTTTCTGTCTACTGTAAAACCACATATTCAATTTTTATAGCATGTGCATAGTCTGATACCTTATAAGGTTTGGTTTTCACTTAATATTACAAACATCACATGATATGTATTTGCCAGTTTGGAAACTATAATAAACATTCCTTGGAAAAATTAAAAGCCAAAACATTTTTCTTAAAAATGTGATTTTTCTCCTCAGCCTTACGTTTACACAACACCACCCTTTGTCAGAGTGCAACGTGGAAGGTTTTATTCGGACGTGACTTGCTTTTTTGAACATGTTACCCACAGAGTTCGACTGTACAACATACATGGTAAGAAAACAGAGAAATGCAGTTGTGAAACAAATGTATACT
This sequence comes from Neotragus pygmaeus, assembly GCA_006410875.1. Taxonomy (NCBI): domain Eukaryota; kingdom Metazoa; phylum Chordata; class Mammalia; order Artiodactyla; family Bovidae; genus Neotragus; species Neotragus pygmaeus. The sequence goes on along the minus strand of SJYV01009713.1, from coordinate 114,510 downwards.
GATTCTTGCATTCTTGCTTTTCTTGTGTCAGTTTTAATAATTTAGCGATTGGTTTTTGAAGATGACATAATCATCTGTCTAAACTTGACATCATACTTATCAGATGACTTGAAATAGTGGTATTTATTTACCCTTCGATAATCAAAAATGGTCCAACACTTAACTCCCTCACATGCATGTTTTTTTCCTTCTGTACGTCTTCTCTTTCTTGGGGCTCCCCTGGTGGCGCAGAGGGTAAAGCGTCTGCCTGCAGTGCGGGAGACCCGGGTTCGATCCCTGGGTCGGGAAGGTCCCCTGGAGAAGGAAATGGCATCCCACTCCAGTACTCTTGCCTGGAGAATCCCATGGACAAAGGAGCCTGGCGGGCTACAGTCCACGGGGTAACAAAGAGTCAGACACGACTGAGCGACTTCACTTTAACTTTCTCTTTCTTACTGAAGTGTTTGTCATAAGTCGTGAGTTCTTTTCTCAGATCTAAAAACAGTATAGTATTTTTTTATTTTAGGAAATAGAAATTATATCAAATGTAGCTTTCAATGAATGGATCACTGACTACCTTTCTCTCTTTCACATACACACAACCTGCCTCAAATATAGAATTTATTGCCATAGTGAACATCATTAGAATTTAGCTTTAGACGAAACATATTCTGTGCTCATTCTGTTTGTTTACGACTCCTTAGCTTGTAGCATATAAAGTCAGGCAGTTTATCACTTTTAGCACAGTACTGAAGTGGCCTCTTTGTTGATCAAGCAGTAAGAATAGGCCTTTGATCTGTTTGGAAACTGAACTGTGACGATTTGAATGGACCTATGGTTCCCAGTCTCAGAATTGTATAGTTAGGTTGGTTGATTTTTAATTCACTGTTTTTAGCATGGAGTACCTTTCCAACCACACTTTTAATCCTAGTAACCAGATCATTTACTATGGTATCAAATCTCTTAGTAAAGAACCTCATAAAAATGCCACTTTAAATGTTTTGTTGCTGTAAGGTAAGATGAAAAAATTAGAAAAGGAAAATATTCTTTTCCTGAATCTGTAGACAGGTAGACAAAAAGTGTTTCAAAACAAGTGATAAACTATATGGGCAGGCACTGTTTACTTTGTGGGTATTATGGGGAAGCAAAGGCTACTCTGGGCTTCTGTGGTGGCTCAGCAGTACAGAACCTGCCTGTCGATGCAAGAGATGCAGGGTCCATCCCAGAATTGGGAATATCCTCTGAAGAAAGTGGCAACCCCATCCAGTATTCTTGCCTGGGAAATCCCATGGACAGAGGAGCCTGGCAGGCTACAGTCCATGGGATTGCAAAAGAGTGAGACACAAATTCACAACTGAACAATAACAAAAGCCTACTGTGTTTAGGGAATTTCTTATTTGGCTAAGTTCCGTTTTCAGATTTCAGTGTCTAAATTTGACTTTGTTTTTAACTTTTTCTTAACTTCAAATCTCATCGATGCAAACATCTAGCATCAGCTCACGTTTATCCCGCACACTGAGACGTCTAGAGGCAAGCTAAGGTCTGGGCATTTATTTTTTAATTATTGTTTTTGTTTTGGTAATACTCCAAGTACCCAGTTAGCATTTCAGGTATGAACAGACTTCGTTATGTGACTTCTTATGTGATGTATTTTCAGAGTAACTCATGATTCATATGTTGAATTAAAAGTAAAAGTTCTTCTAGATGGCAGGGGAAATCATACTAGACACTAACTTGGTGTCTTTGGCAATTATCTGCAAACATTTTGAAAACTACAAGAAAGTGTAGTTTCGAAATAATCTTGCAAAGCCTTTAAGTCAGGAACACTCTTTTGTGGCGTTCGTCTTGTACCCTTGCACAGGCCGCTGCTTAGCACTTGTGAGAGCCCTAACATTCCACCTTCAGCTACGGCCAAGGCTTCCTCCTACAGATATAAGGCAGCGTGATCACACCGAAGGCATGCCTGTCTACTTCTAAATTTGCTGACAACGACTGTTTTTGATGGGGAGGTTCTGTCTTGAATACAGCACGGTGCCCCTTGGCCCAGGCCTGCGTGGCCAAGCTCAGTTTACTGGTGCTCGTCGTCCGTTATTTTGAGAAACAGGCAGTGTCTCAGAGTGGGCTTCCATGCTGGCTCAGTAGTAAATGCAGGAGTGCAGGCTTGATCCGTGGGCTGGGAAGATCCCCTGGAGAAGGAAGCGGCAGCCGCCTGTGGTGTTCTTACCTGGGAAACCCCATGGCCAGAGGAGCCTGGCGGGCTGCAGTCCACGGGGTCGCGAGTCAGACAGACTGAGCGACAGACAGCAACCTGTCTCAGAGCAAACGCTGAAGCAGCTCATCAGAGAAGTCCCGCTTCACATTCCAACAGGCGTGTCTGCCTAACTGCTGTGGCCTTTGTTTGGCGGCACTTGTTCATCAGTGCCGCTCTGAGTTCTCTCCGTTGCCCACAGGCTCTGGGTCCCAGCTCAGCGTGCGGTTCCTGTGAGCTCGAGGGCCCTCTCCCACTTCTGCGGCTGTGGCGTAGCTTGCTGTCTTGCTTCAGCTGCCAGCGTGGAGGTCGTTATGCTCCGCCTGGCCTGTTGGCTTAGCCCAACAGATAGGCACTCCTCAGAACTAAGCAGCTTGTCCTTCCGCCTTTCCTCCCCTCCCGTCCCCGTCAGAAAGGGGCCTTCGGCAGGAGCAGGGCAAGAGATGTCTCTGGCTCCCCACCCGCCTCCCCGGCTCTCCAAGGTGGCAAGGCTGGCTCTGATTAGTCAGTTAAGAAATAGGGGTGGTTTTGAACTGGGCGCTTAGAGTATTAGCATAACAAAAATGATAATTAAAAAAAAAGAGTTCAGATTGCCCCTGGATGTCTCAGTGGGTGGGACAAACCGAGCTGATGTTAGACTTTTGCAGCTTGAAAGCAGGAAGCTTCAGAAGTTGGTGTGAAATGACAGATAGTTAGATAAAAGGTGATTTTAAAGTGATTCTCCAGATGAGCTTTACTGTACTTCCTTGGACTGAACCCGAGGCCAGTATGTGTAACTAGTCACAGTGACGGATCCATCTTTCCTTTTACTCCTTCACGCCTAGAGCATGTTTTCGCAGCAAGACTGTGGAGAAAGTGGAGATACTAGATCACCTGAAGCGCTTTCTTCCAAACTGTGCACCCTCCATGTTTGTATTTGAGACCCTCTCAACGCGTCTCTCTCCTGGGAAAAAAAAAAAGCCCAGTTGTGGAGATGGAGCCTTTTCCCGGCGGCCTCTGTTACCTGTCTCCATCTACCCTCTCTCTCACGCTGCTGCGTGAGGGCCCAGGTTGTCTGGATCCTGTCTTCCCGGGTTATAATTGAATCACTCACCCAAGCCTGGGACTGAGATGTGCTTGCCTCTCTAGGTGTTCCGATACCTGAAGAGCGTTTGGTTCTGTGGCGCTCGAGTGTCTGTGCTAAGAAACTCTTGTAAACTTCGGCCTCGGGTAGGACTCCTTGTAAGCTAAGCTGAGGAACTGATCAAAATGCATAGACAGACTGACTGGGTGTTTGGTGCTGTGAACATTTCCGCCAACTTCCATGATTTTGTAAATTGACTTTGGCTTAAAATTTCTTAAGATAACAGAAATATCTATTCTTGAATTTAACTTAAGGATCTATTTTCTGACATGAATGAATTTTCCCCTTTTAAATTGAGAATACAGTTATTTGAATGAGTATTAATGACTAGAGCCTGTTGTTAGTACTAAGTTCAGGATCCAAGAACAAACGGGGGCTGAAGGGAAGGAAACTATTAATATTTTATGGTTACATATTGTAACTGTTAGTTTACTAAACCATTTAATCATACGAAAGATTGTCTTATCTCTCAGCACAAGAGTATAGAAACAGAGAATGAGTTAATATTATGGATTGTCTTACTGAATATCTGTTATATTAAACCTTTCAAATTCTGTTTACTTGAAACATTCTTTTAAAAACCTAAGGTAATGCAAATCTGAAAAAAATATATTTAAATTCCTCAGAACCTTTTTTAGTTACTCTTTGATTCTTCTCTCCACAAAGTGACTTTTGCCCAAATTAAGCTTCATCAGAAAAAGCCAAGGACGAGAGTCAAGCAACACTCCCAAATCACGTGAGCCGCGTGGGCCTTGTTGGTTCCGAAGCAAACCAATGCGGAGGCCTGGGCTCAGCCTGGCCTCTGGTTTGTTCTTGATTTAACTCCAGTTTCTCTGTCTGTGTTCTTTCCAGATTCTGAAGATAATACGCAATACAGTTTAAAGTCTCTCCTTAACATCATTTAAGCTATTAGAAACACTGTGGTTTTATTTTCATTATCGTTCAGACATTATATTCAAAAAGGTTCCTAGAAATATTGAACTAAAGGAAATCTTGTGCTCATGAGCTTTAAAACCTCCAAAAGATCAGAGAAATTCCAGAGATTTCTAATGAAACATCATGCTCTGCCTCATAAAAGGTTAAATAAGAAACCCTTTTCATGGTGACCATAATTTAATGAAATGCCCTTTTAGAGCATTTCATGATTTCTAAAAGATTCTTTTGTTTGTAGAAAATAACATTTTTCTGGAGGAATAGGTGAAAGAGGTAAGGATTAATTTTTTATTGATGATCATCTTTCATCAAACTGAAACTTTAAGTGTCACCAAATATGCTACTTCAGCTTTATCATTAAGCTTGGATTAGGAGATAGAATATGATACAAGCCAAGAGCCCTAACCACCCTGTGTTACAGGAATTTGACACTTTACCGGCACCAGAAAATGCCTGTCTGGCAGTGATGATCAGCGAGTGGCATTCACTAGCTTAGTTTCACTTGTCTTCAGAGTTGTTAGCTACAGACTTTGGTGCCTCGTTGTCTGACATCAGCTGCTGCTTTGAAAGACTGAGATTGGCTGGTTGCCAGTGTGTCGTGCACGTCGTCACTGGCACGCCGTTCGGGTCTCAGATCTGTCATAATGTACACCTGCAAGGCCTTTTCCCTCCTTCAGAACTGCGTTCTCCTAGGCAGCTATTTGTGAGTGAGTTAGTATGTCAGTGTGAACCATGTTTAAACCCTTAGGAGAAGTATCTTAAATGCAATACTTTTACCTGTTTTCCACCAATCATGTTATGAAAGTGTAGCATGTAATGGATTTTGACAAAGAAAGCACAGAGTAGCCTGGGGGTCAAATGTAATGAACTGCCATCAGAAAGTGGAGAAGAAAAGACTTTCCTTTGGCTGAAGTGACTGATAATTTTCTTCCATGGGCGTATTTGGTGATCAAAGAGAACTTGATTAGTTTTCCTTCTGTTTTGAATATATAATCTAAATGGATCCATAACATGACCCTTAACTTGCAGAGAATCTAAGTGAACTTTATCCAGTTAAACATGTTAAGAGAATTCACACTGGGAATTGGAGATCTGAACCTTTAGCTTTGCCTCTAAGCAAACTAGAATGACTTTGAGTTTGTTCTGTAAGTTCTTAAGAGAGAAAGACTAGATGGTCAATTAGGTATCGCCATCAAAGTGTCTTCACAAAACTTACTTTCACACGAAATTTCTTTGGTGCTTGGCTTCTTGCTTCTAAATTCATTTTCTAAGAATGCTTGAATCTGGGGCCTCATCCCTGGTGTCCTTTCACTTACAAACAAGGTCTCAGAGCTTCTTTTGAAATTGTTTTTATTTCCATAAAAAGATTCATGAGGATATTAAAATGGTTTGCAATCAATCTCTCATTTTTCCCAGGACTACATTCCATATTTAGCTTGATTGAAGAGTCAAAAGCATTAAAGTAAGTTATGACTAGACAGACTTAGGTAATTAAAACATTTTTGGAATATCATAATATGTAATTGACTGCTAAGGATTTTTTTTTCTGTTAATTGGAACTTAAAAAAAAAAAAGAAGTGGCTATGTGTTGAATCTGATTATTCCCTAGAGGCATGAAAGGGAAGGTTGTTTTAAGGGACTGTGTGCACATTCTGGTTGCACAGATTCAGAACTCAGAGGTTATCTCGGGGGCTGTCTGAGAGCAGCTGCTCCGCTGAAGGTACAGCTTCTTAGCAGGAAATCGCATCATCCTCCACAAGCGTGTGCCGAGCTCAGCTGAGACAAGGGGCCAGGGTGGGATGCGCAGGGGACGCACGATGGTCAAGAGCCCCGGCCGCAGAGACAGCCCTCACGCCAGCTTCGTTTGCCCTTGTGACGGTCACGACCTGCACCCTCGGTTTCATTATCCTGCAAACGATGACAATAATAGTCTTCCTCAGAGTGCTGGAGGAAGAACTGAGCTAATGTGCATAAAGCCCGGCGCAGACTGAGTGGTGTATCTCCTACAGGCCCAGGCCCAGTTACACAGCAAGTCACTGGAGAGGTGGGGAAGCTGGGGAGACTTGATTTTAAAAAGCGAGCTTTTGAGAGGCTTGGTCTTGGAGAAATGTCATTTGAATGGACAGAAAGGAGGAAAAGTAGATCACGAAGTGTGAAGTGGATTTGTTGAGATCAAATTCCCTTGTTCTTATAAGAATTTGAAGAATCTGTGTCCTTTACATTTTTGTAAGTTGACATCTAATTTTTCTTTATACATTTAAATTTTTGCAAAGGATGTTATATTTGGCACATTATAAATATTGCCATTTTAAAATAAGCATAACCAGTGCATAGCAGTTTGATACTAAATCATGCATTTTTGAAAAGCCTGAACAAGTCCTTTTTAACAGTTAATTTCATATCATTATTTTCTCCTTGAATTCATGTTTCCATTCAACTTCCCCCACCAAATTTTACCTCAGTATAATACTTTATACTTGAGAGTCTTATTGGTCAACTTTTCATTATTCTTCTGAAAGATATACACACACACATATCTGTTTTAAGATTCTGTCATCCTAAAACTCAAAGTATTAAATTTCTACTAGATTGAGTTATAAAAATATTACTAATAGTATGTAATTGATCAAAACATAATTAATATATATATTATCATTTTGATAATTTATTTTATAAACTTTAATAGAAATATTTTTCTTATTGAGATGAATTGTACCTTCTGTATCCTAAATGTTTATGCCTTCATTGGCGAATGTTCCTTACTGCTAGAGTAAGAGAAGTTTCAGCATTTGTTTTATTCTTATTTTTTGTTCTTATAAATTTAAGGCAAAGGAATGTTGCAAACATAAATAAGTAGGTGGGAATAGAAGGAGTTTAGTTACGGGCATGTCATCTAATTCCTTGAATTCCTTCTGAGTTATGTTCCATAAATCACAGTGATGCATTGCCAAACATTAGTCAATTATTTTTAATGATCTACTGTCTGACATTATTAGGTAACCTTCAATTTTGTTGAAAACCAACAATTGGAAACCGTGTGTTTTGCAAAAATCTTTGTTCCTACTCATTAAAGTTCAGTCAGACACCAGTACTTGAATCGTCAGCTCTGCAAGTGTTAGGGCGGGTGAGAGGAAGGCGGCTGCCTTTGTTCTGTGTGTGTCCTTGTGTTTTCCTTTGGTGGGTGGAGAAAGTCAGGAGAAGGACTAGCTGCAGTGTGGTTGGGAAGGAGGGCACGTGCCTGCCTGGCAGGTTTGCTCCAGTGAAATCTGACTTTCCTCTCTAAAGGCAGCTCGGGAAAGAGCGTGTTTGCGAGGACGGGAAGCAGGTAACTCCAGAGTGACTGTCCGTGTGGAGGCACACAGACCCTGAGAGTCCTCCGGCATTCCTCCCTGCCTGCACTAGACCAGCCGAAACCTGTAATGCAGGTCATGAGCTGTTTATTCACCTTCTGGGAGGAAGCCAGGGTTAGTGAGACCGATTCTGTTTGGGATCTGAAAAAATGTTAGTGATGTAGGTGTTATGTTCCTCCAAAATGAGGCTTCCAAGAGAGCGTGTTGTTTTTAAAAATGAGTGTTTATTAGAGGGAAAAAAAGAAAAAGGACAGCTTCCTATTGTTGTTGTCTGTGCTTCAGTTATTAAGGCCTTTTCACCCATGGTATACTCAGTTGGTATAATCGTTAACCAGAATTTGCAATCTGTGTGATCAGAATGTTGTACCTTTCCTAGTATGCACTTACTTTTGCGTCATTTTGAGAGTTTGTGAAATGAAAAGCATAAAATCTGTTGACTAGTGCCTGGCTCATGACAAGTTGATCAGTAAGTAGCGGTAGTTATTTATCTAGTGCTTTGTGAATGAAACACAGTGATGCTGTATCACTTTCTTAGATTTGAGTCTTGGAGTGAAATTTACTAAACTTTGTATTCACGAAAGCGGATGTTAAAATTTTCACTTGTGGAGAAATAATGTGAACATTTACAGACCTGGAAATCACCAAGGACCTTAGAGGATAAATTAGATCGTGTAATGGATGATAAGCTGAGTTAGTCAACATGAAGAAAAAGGTCATCTGGTTGTGGGAATTACTACCATTTCTATTCTTGGTCATTCAGATAGGAGTAATGATAATATTTGCTTTAAAGAAACATCATCTCCATGCTGACCTACTAAATTTATCATCGTTGTGAGAACTGTCATTTAAATGTGCGTGCCCACCTAAGCAGTCTGTATTAATTATTAGTAATGACCACGTGTCAGTCCCCAGTTAAGCTGGATACATACGTTTGTAAAAACAGCGTCACAAAGTAAACACACACCAGGAACATTATTTTTCAATTTTTGATCACTTACATATGAAACAAAATGGTCCCCAGGTTGAAGGTTGAAGGGGAGCTGTTCAGGATGAGAAACCCTGGCTTTTCACGCCAGCTCTTCCTGTCCTGCTTCTGCTCTGGTGTCAGGGCCCAGTCCTCTCTGTTGAGGCACAGATTTGAGAGAAGGGCTGAGGGCAGCAGATGGAAAGTTCCATTTCTGCCCCAGAGCCGACATTTTAAGGACAGTCACTGAAGACCTTGCTTTAAATCTTGGATGGGTTTCTCTGAGGATTTATTCTGCATGATATCCTATCTTTGTCAAATTCAGTTAAACTCTTGTTTGGTGGCTGAGACACCTCTCTTGGGGCCCCCGTCATCACTTTTTGCTTTTCCGGGTGGGGGTGGCCCGTTGCTGTTTCTCCGTCTGACCTGGTGACGTGTCCTCAGTGCATGCTGAGTTCCACTGAATAGGTACTGAGTTCCTGCTGGGCCGTGAGTGCGGCTGTCCCTGCTCTCTCTCCCACGCTGCTGCCTCTCCTTCCTGTGACTGTTTCACTGTCGGGAGCGAGCTGTCTGACTATCAGGCATGCTCCTTGGAAGGGTGTATTGTGCGTTTCAGAATTGCTAGAGTCAGGTGGCCTGGACAGGTGGAGAGGGCTGAACTCGGCTGCTCTGGGTGGATCTAGAATGATCTGATGAAGAGCGTGTGTGTGCTGAGGAGGGATGCCTGGGATGCTCGGAGTTGCTGTCAGAGCCACAGCTCCGGGCTTTCTGTCCGCAGCACCCAGCCATGAGCCCTTCCAGACTGCCTGCCCCGCCTCTTCCTTAGGGCCCAGGGGACACCCTGGAAGTGCCACCCAGCCTTTCTCCCCGCACACGAAGGACTGCCCTTCTTGATTCCCTTAAACCCAGTGCTGGCAGCAGAGCGCCGGCGCGCTGCTCTCTGAGCCTCACCTCTGGCCCACTCAGTTCCTTTTTCTCCCTGCTCAGAAAATGTTCTTTAAAAAAAAAAAATGCTTAAAATTAGTTTTATGTATAAAATGCCAAATACATAGTATTTATGTCTGTGTGTGTGCACATATTCTTTTGACAAAAATTTCACATGCTATAAAAAAGCTGGCTTAAAACTCAGCATTCAAAAAACTAAGATCATGGCATCCAGTCCCATCACTTCTTGGCAAATAGATGGGGAGACAGTGGAAACAGTGACAGACTTTACTTTCTTGGGCTCCACAGTCACTGCTGATGGTGACTGCAGCCATGAAAGTAACAGATGCTTACTCCTTGGAAGAAAAGCTAAGACTGGCCAGGACACCTTACTAACATGCACAGACATGACTTTGCCAACAAGGTCCATCTAGTCAAAGCTATGGTTTTTCCAGTGGTCATGTATGGATCTGAGAGTTGGACAATAAAGAAAGCCGAGTGCCTAAGAATTGATGCTTTTGAACTGTGGTGTTGGAGAAGACTCTTGAGATCTCATCCCTTGGACTGCAAGGAAATCCGGCCAGTCCATTCTGAGGGAGATCAACCCTGAATACTCATTGGAAGGACTGATGCTGAAGCTGAAACTCCAATACTTTGGCCACCTGATGGGAAGAACTGACTCATTGGAAAAGACCCTGATGCTGGGAAAGATTGAAGGCGGGAGGAGAAGGGGACGAGAGGATGAGACGGCTGGATGGCATCACCAACTCGATGGACATGGGTTTGGGTGGACTCCAGGAGTGGGTGATGGACAGGGAGGCCTGGCGGGCTGCGGTCCATGGGGTCACAGAGAGTCGGACGCAGCTGAGCGACTGAGCAGCAGCAGCAGCGCAGATATCACGTAAAATCTCTCTGAAAATGTTCCTGTCCCCTGTCCACTACTTAAGGCAGCTGATACAGATATGTGGACCCTTTCTTCCTCTCTCTCTCACACACACACACGCACCCTAAGAAACCTACGATGTTACGTCTGTGTCTGTTTTGCGCATCCAGTTTATCAGACTGCACAGATGCTCCGCTCGCTTTCTCCGTCAGCCCCTTCTCTGCCGGGACGGAGCGCTGCCTCATCCCCTCATGTGCTGCAGAGCCTCCCGCAGCACGGGTGCGCCTGCCTGGCTCGATTGCTCGTCTGCGGTTGGGGGACACCTGTTGCTTCCCCGGGTCTCTCCTCTGGCCCCAGGGCACTGTCCATACGCTTGGGCTCATGGTTGCTGTTCGTTTAAGGTGGATAAGAGCTGATTAGGGTGTGTGCCTTTAACATTTAATGTATATTACTTTATTGGCTTCTAAAGTGTCTGTGACACTTCAGAAGAGATTCTGAGATTGTTATAATGAAATTTTAGGTTCTGGCAAGCCTTGTCCCTTAATTTTGTTTTATTTTATTCAGTAGCTCTTGTAGAATATTAGATCGCAGATCAGTGCCTTCTCTCCTTGTTTAAAAATAATCTGGAGCTCTCTTCTCTGCTTAGAGTTCCCAAAAAATATTTCTCAATCCTTGGTCTGAAGGTAGTTTCAACATTTTCTAGTAGTTGGTCTGCCATTGAGACATGACGGCAGAGACGTTTAGTCCTGATTCTGCCAGACCTTGTGATCTGGGGCAGATAATTTCCTCCTAGGCTTGGGGTCAGAATTGAATGGGTTATTAGGTGTGCGCAGTATGGTCCATACTAAGCACTTGGTACCTGCTGGTTATGTTTCTCCCACACGGCTGCCCCTCTTCACTCAACTCTGCAGTACCTCTTAGGAGCTGGGAGCATAAAGATAATAAGACGTGGTCCCTTTACCCGAAGAGCTGAGATTGTAACAGGCGTGTGTTTGCTCAGAACGGAAGGATTCCCTCCTCATCTTCCCACGTGAGCCTTATCTATAGCCGCCTGCTCTGCTGCTGCATGGTCAGAGACAGCCTCTCACGTATTCATTCTAAGTCATGCAGCCCCGAGCGTGTGCCCAAAACGTGGCTAAGCACTGAAGTGTGAAGGTGTGTGTAAGACAGTCTGTGTCTCTAGGACACTCACACGCTGTCGGGAGGAGAAATGAAGGAGTGCCAGGGTTCTGAAAGACTCCTTTGGCTTCTCTGCTACAGCTTTCCACCTGTGAACTGGCTGAATTTTACTTTGCGTTGCGTGAATTAATAAGGATAGAGAGTCTCCATCCTCTCTTCTGCAAGAGCACAGAATATGAGGTGCTATTAATAGCTAAAGGGCGCTTAGTTCTCTACTGAACCTGGAATGTCCTCACACCAGCCCTCACTTCCCCGTGGATTACTTTTGTAAAGTCAGAGGTATTTTCTTGCCCTGGATTGAGCTAAAACTAGAGGGCCTTTAAAACCCTGGCCATCAAGAGCCATTGCTCAGGTAGAACCATTTTAAAAAGTGAAAGTATCTTTTGCTGCCACATCCTGCAAAGAGGCAGCAAGTCACTGGGGCCAGTGGGCTTGTACCCCTGCTTCCTGGGGACTTCTCCCCTCTCAGTCCAGTGAGCTTCGTTGGGAAAGGTGCATCTTCAGACTCCTGACATAGAGTAGGAAATGTTCAGTCGCTCAGTCGTGTCCAACTCTTTGCGACCCCGTGGACTGCAGCACTCCAGGCCTCCCTGTCCTTCACTATCTCCTGGAGTTTCCTCAAGCTCATGACCATTGAGTCAATGATGCCATCTGACCGTCTCATCCTCTGCCGTGCCCTTCTTCTGCCCTCCATCTTTCTCAGGAATAGGTCTTTTCCAATGAGTTGGCTCTTCCCATCAAGTGGCCAAAGTATTGTAGCTTCCGTGTTAGTCCTACCAATGAATATTCAAGGTTAATTTCCTTGAACATTGACTGGTTGGATCTCCTTGCTGTCCAGGGGACTCTCAAGAGTCTTCTCCAACACCACAGTTCAAAAGCATCAATTCTTCTGCTCTCAGCTTTCCTTATAGTCCAACTGTCACATCCATACATGACCACTGGAAAAACCATAGCTTTGACTAGATGGACCTTTGTAGGCAAAGTAATGTCTCTGCTTTTTAATATGCTGCCTAGACTGCAAGGAGATCCAATCAATCCATCCTAAAGGAGATCAGTCCTGAGTGTTCATTGGAGGGACTGATGCTGAAGCTGAAACTCCAATACTTTGGCCACCTGATGCGAAGAGCTGACTCATTTGAAAAGACCCTGATGCTGGGAAATATTGAGGGGGAGGAGGGGACAACAGAGGATGAGATGGTTGTATGGTATCACCGACTCAATGGACATGAGTTTGGGTAAACTCTGGGAGTTGTTGATGGACAGGGAGGCCTGGCATGTTGCGGTTCATGGGATTGTAAAGAGTTGGACGTGACTGAGCAACTGAATGGAACTGAACTAGGTTTTTCATAGCTTTTCTTCCAAAAAGCAAGTATCTTTTAATTTCATGGCTGCAGTCACCATTTTCAGTGATTTTGGAGCCCAAGAAATGGTCTACCACTGTTTCCATTATTTTCCCATCTTGCCATGAAATGATGGGACCGGATGCCATGATCTTCGTTTTTTTTAATATTGAACTCTAAGCCAGCTTTTTCACTCTCCTCTTTCACCTTCACCAAGAAGCTCTTCAGTTCCTCTTCACTTTCTACCATAAAGGTGGTGTCATCTGCATATCTGAGATTGTTGATATTTCTCCCGGCAGTCTTCCTTCCAGCTTCTGCTTCATCCAGTCCAGCGTTTCTCATGATGCACTCTGCATATAAGTTAAATAAGCAGGGTGACAGTATACAGCCTTCATGTAGTACTTCCCCAATTTTGAATCAGTCCTTTGTTCCATGTCCTGTTCTCACTGTTGCTTCTTGGCCTGAATACAGCTTTCTCAGGAGGCAGGTGACGTGGTCTGCATTCCCATCTCTTTCAGAATTTTCCACAGTGTGTTTTGTCCAGCAAGTCAAAGGCTTTAGTGTAGTCAATAAAGCAGGAATAGATGTGTTTCTGGAATTCTCTTGCTTTTTCTATGATCCAGCGGATGTTGGCAATTTGATCTCTGGTTCCTCTGCCTTTTCTAAAACCAGCTTGAACATCAGGGAGTTCACGGTTCACATATTGCTGAAGCCTGGCTTGGAGAATTTTGAGCATTACTTTACTAACGTGAGATGAGTGCAATTGTATGGTAGTTTGAGCATTCTTTGGCATTGCCCTTCTTTGGAATTGGAATGAAAACTGACCTTTTCCAGTCCTGTGGCCACTGCTGAGTTTTCCCAATTTGCTGGCATATTGAGTGCAGCACTTTCACAGCATCATCTTTCAGGATTTGAAAGAGCTCAACTGGAATTCCATCACCTCCACTAGCTTTGTTCGTGGTGATGCTTTCTAAGGCCCACTTGACCTCACTCCGCAGGATGCCTGGCTCTGGGTGCGTGGCCACACCGTCGTGACTATCTGGGTCACTGAGGCCTTTTGTTTTGTACAGTTTTCTATGTATTCTTGCCAGTCTTCTTAATCTCTTCTGCTTCTGATAGGTCCTTACTGTTTTTGTCCTTTATTGTACCCATCTTGTATGAAGTCTTCCCTTGGTATGTCTGATTTTCTTGAGGATATTTCTAGTCTTTCCTGTTTTATTGTTTTCCTCTATTTCTTTTCACTGATCACTGAGGAAGGCTTTCTTATCTCTCCTTGCTGTTCTTTAGAACTCTGCATTCAGATGGGTATATTTTTCCTTTTCTCCTTCCATTTTCTTCTTTTCTCAGCTATTTGTAAGGCCTCCTCAGACAACTGTTTTGCCTTGGTGCATTTCTTTTTCTTGGGAGTGGTTTTGGTCACCACCTGCTGTACCCTGTCACAAAGCTTCGCCCATAGTTCTTCAGGCACTCTGTCGGATCTAATCCCTTGAGTCTGTTTGTCGCTTCTGCTCTTTAATCATAAGGGGTTTGATTTAGGTCATAACAATTATCTGCTGTGTCCCCTATAAGGAGCTGATGATCTGAGCCACAGTCAGCTCCTGGTCTTGTTTTGCTAACTGTAGAGAGCTTCTCCATCTTGGCTGCAAAGGGTATAATCAGTCTGATTTCAGTGTTGAACATCTGGTGGTGTCCATGTGCAGAGTCGTCTCTAGTGTTTTGCTGGAAGAAGACGCTCACTGTGACCAGGGCGCTCTCTCGCCTGAACTCTGTGAGCCTTTGCCCTGCTTCATTTTTTACTCCAAGGTCAAATTTGCCTGTTACTCCCGATTTCTCTGACTTCCTACTTTTGCTTTTCAGTCCTCTATGATGAAAAGGACATCTTTTTTTGGTGCTATTTCTAAAGGTCTTACTGGTTTTCATAGGACTGTTTAACTTCTGCTTCTTTGACATTATTGGTTGGGTCATAGACTTCGATTACTGTGATGTTGAATGGTCTCTCTTGGAAACGAACTGAGATGATTCTGTCATTTTTGAGATTGCACCAAAGTTTTGCATTTTGGAGTCTTTTGTGGAGTATGAAGGCCACTCCATTTCTTCTAAGGGATTCTTGCCCACAGTGGTAGATGTAACGGTCATCTGAATTAAATTCATCCATTCCCACCCATTTTAGTCCTCTTTCTCCTTCAAACATTTTCTTCTTTGAAAAATAACAATTCTTCTTTGAAAACTCAGGGATACCTTCTTGCCTTTGTTACCATTGCAGGTCTCATTTATTTGGTTTGTTCGTCATAAGTATATTAAGTCTGACTTTATTTTAAAACTCTGTCCTGGCACAGAATTTAAATTAATGTCTTACTGAAGTGCGAATGGATGTGGAAGCTCCTTTTATAGGCACTTTAAGCATTTGTTGCCCCAATAGGATCTGAGCATAATAGCATTGAGCTTGAGAAAGATGATTTTCTCAACAGAAGTAATCTATCATTGCTAGAGGTAGTGAGAAATTATTAATTTTTTTCTCAGAGCATTTTTTTGGGGTCAGTGTTTTCTGGAGATACATGACATCTTCCTTGATGAAGACTACTTCATTTTATGTATTTTGTTGGCCCCTGAGATAATGTTCCGTCGAGAGAGGAAAACACAGAAAGCAGTGCTGAAAACCCTGCCAATGTTTCCAAGAACGCAGGGTCACCTGTCTGCCGCTTTCCCTAACGCCTGTTAACACTGGCATCCAGCGCTTCCGGGAACACAGGGCCACCTGTCTGCCTTTTTTCCTAACGCCCGTTAACACTGGCATCCCTAGCACTACATTTTGGGTTGGGGCTTCTTTGGTTCATGTGTGAATACTTGTCTATTAAATGTTTTATATAATTCATTTGGTTGTAGAAAAATAATCTAGTTACTGTAAGTATACTGGAGGGAAACTTTAAAAGTAACGCATTTCCTAGTTCAGAGAAGTTCCTGCTGCTCTGTTAGCAGCACATGTGTGTGCTTGCCCCCCAACCCAGACTCCCTGGTGGTGGTGGAGTTTCCATCAGCTGTGGCGGTAGGTTTATCTGGTAATCCTCAGAGGAAGATGCGTGTAGGTATGTGTGTGTATATAACTAGTAGAGGCCAGTGGCTCACACTGTGGCTGTGTGTGTGCTGAGTCACTTGAGTCACGTCTGTCTCTCTGCAACCCCAGGGCCTGTAGCCCGCCAGGCTCCTCTGTCCGTGGGATTCCGAGACAGGAACACAGGAGTGGGTGGCCATTTCCTCCTCCAGGGGATCTTCCCGACCCAGGGATCGAACCCGTGCCCCTGTGTCTCCTGCGATGGCAGGTGGGGTCTTTACCACTAGTGCCGCTTGGGAAGCCTAGAAAGCAGGGGGGAATGGCATTTCCTTCCTCCACCCGTGAAGATGTGCTCGTCATAGTGAGACGATGAGGCTGGCTCTGGTGAGGTTGTTCAATCAGAAGAGCAGCATCTGCTGGAAGAGAGTCTCTGTGAGCATTCTGGACACTGTATTAGTGGGAGCTATGGCCCATTCAGCATTGCTGCGTGGTGTTATTTATGGTGCATACTTTGCAGTGCGTTTTTCACATGGACCTGACATGCTCACGCAGCTGCATTTGTGTTTCCTCAAATCCTGCACACTCAGACTTGCTTTCTGCTTGCTGCCACCGTCTGTAAGCTCTGGGGTTTCTTCTTAGCTGGAAACAAGTCTTCCTCACTTCATTTCTCCGCTTGCTGTGTTTCTGCAGACAGCCCTCTGTGTCTAAAGAGGCGCTGGTTATCAGCGGGTGGCGGGGGGTGTGTGAGGAAGGGGAGAGCTGGGCCCCGAGTCATGGCTGCGGGCCGGTGTCCCGGGCTCCAGGGGCCTCGGGAAGCCTCAGCTCCGTGTGGCCAGCCTTTCTGCTTTGACCGCTTTCCTAACTGCTGTCTTCTTAGAGGACCCCGTGAGATATTTTCTCCCCACTTAGCTGTGTTAAGTGTTCCATTTATTTATAACTCCTCTCCAGCTCTGGAATAGACCCAAGGGTTCACCACAGACCTGAAGATATACTTAGGGTAGCATGACAGATAGAAATTAGTAAATACTTTAGGCTTATCCAAAATAAAAATTAAAATGTCCTACATCTGGGACTTTTTGAAGCTCTCCTCTCTCTGCTTTATATAGCAAAGGGCAAAATGAATCGCTCCATAACAAGGGATCCTAAGAGATATCAGACTCAATTAAAATTGACTGAAGTTCTGGGAGCTCTCCAGGTTATACTCCAGAAATACTAATACAGTGGTATCGGTTTCAGCCATAAAGCATCTCGCTGGATGTCCTGGAGAGAGATCATCGACAGTAATATACTGTCTCTTGAACCAACAGAGTGTAAATTTCACTGCTCATAATTCCCGGTTGTGAAGAGGGCCTGGTGAGGCAGCCGACCTGAGTGGCCGGGCCGGGGTTGACGGCTCAGCCGAGTGCTGGATGAGCCTGGAGTGGGCTGGCCTCCCGTCCTCCAGCGTCATCTTGCCCCTCTGTGCCTCCCTGCAGAGTCATTTGCATGCTTTATTTTATGTACATGTACCTCATTCCAGCCTCTTAATCCTTCTGTTGAGTTATATGTGATCTGAATCAATGTTTTCTATGGTCTGACTTTTAAAAAAGATGAATTGTGACACCGTTCAGTGTATGAGGGATGGTGAAGATAGAAAGTCGGAAACAGGGAAATGCATGTAACTTTGGAAGGAGTTCTGTATAGTATATTTAAGACAAGGGGGGCCATTTTTTTAAATTAATGTATTGTTTAGGCACTAAGACATGTCTGACTCTTTGCGGCCCCATGGACTGCAACGCGCCAGAATTCCCTGTTCACTGTCTCTTGGAGTTTGCTCAAACTCATGTTCATTGAGTCAGTGATGTTATCCAACCGTCTCATCCTCTGGCACCCTGCCCTCATTCTTTCCCAACATCTTAATGTAAATATTCTTTTGAATTTAGGAATAGAAGGACAGTCTGTGGAGATTTCCAATATTGTAGACATCCGAAAAGAGCATAACTATGAGATTGCAATGAGAATTTCTTCTAGCATCAACAGCCAAAACAGGTTTTATACTGACCTAAATGGATACCAGGTAATTTTCCATTAAAATGTTTAAATGATGGTTATAGTATGTACCTTTTATATATGATAACAGGCAAGTTAATTTTGGATCCTTTGAAAAAATATACTTAAGGTTGCAAATTATTTCTAAAATAAAACTGAATTTTTACAGACACTTTTAGGTTCTGTATCTAACCAGGTTTTCAAGGATAGAACAAAATATTTGCAAGACTATTTTGTAAAACATCTATTTGTAAGGATTTGTTTTTTCAAAAGAAAATTTGGGGACCACTATGCATGTTAAATACCTTGATGCTAAAATATATATGAATTTTTCTAGTAAAAGGAAATATTAATATCAGTTATGGATTGATAGAATATACCTTTTATTTCCTCATAAGGAATTGGTCTATCCATATTTAGTTTGTTCCACATATGTTTTTAAATGTATGATCTAACAATGGGCTCTTTTCAATTCCAGGAAATCCTTCTGTACTGATGTATGTGTGTGTATACATTTATACACACACATATATGTGTACATAGACACATACAGATAAAAACGTCTATCTGTTTAGAAATGTGAATAGCTGTATTTAATCAAAGTGTTTGTGAAATAGTTTGAAATAGTAATGGGAAAATTGATTCGTAAATTTTTTTCAGATTTTCATTTCTCTAATTTACTAGAACTCTTTTGATTGCAACCTAAATCTATATGCAGAGTATATGTGTGTAACAACATATATTTGAAATAATACTGTTAAAAACATAAGCATGTCTCTGAGACATCAGCATTTTTGAAATTTCTGACTACGAATAGAAATAATTTCACAAATGCTATTACTCTGATTTTCAACTGGAATGAGTGGAAAGGATTGTGATAATTTTCTCTTCTACAATTTCCTGCAAAAGTTTAATTTAAACCTTTGCAAAGCATAAAAGTTGCAGCATGCATTTTAAATCAACTTGTTAATTCTACTACAGCTGCTTGGCTTTCAGATAAAGCCCTGGCTTTATGGCGATTCATTTCCCTTGTGTACAAAAGAAAGGATTTTCTAAGTCCTACAGAAGCAATAATTTGTATATGTGGGTGTATACGTGAATGAAAAACTTAGTAAAAATGAAAATGTGAATTTTCTTTTCAAAGATAGAGCACATTAATAAATAGGAAAACATTATTTTTAAGACTGTAAGCTAAATGTTGCTTCTTTTTTAGAACAGGCCATTTCTTATGCTTTGAAAATAATAGTTGCTTGGGCCAAACTAGAAATCTAGACCCACAAATGAGGAGGGTAGCAGCTACACAGTTGTGACAGTTTTAGATGCCTTTTTTTTTTTTTTAAGTATAACCTTAGTTGGAGTAGAAAGATCAGGATTGGCGATTTCTTGCTAGCTAGCTTTCCTTCCCTCCTTTTTATAAAACATTTTACAGGGTTGTTTTTTTCCCCCCCTACCAGGTTGTTAATTTCCTAGGGCTGTGATATAAACTGCCACAAACTGGGTAACTTTAACAACAAAAAGGTATCCCTCACAGTTTCGGACTTCAGAAGCCAAAAAGAAGGTGTAGCCAGGGCCCCCCTCCCTCGGTCAGCTCTAGGAAAGGGTGGCCTCGCCTCTTCTGGCTTCTGGTGGCCGCTGGCAGGCCTTGGCACTCCGTGCATCGCAAACACGTAACTGCGGTTCCTGCCTCTGCTCTCACGCCGTCTCCTCCTGACTCTGCATGTCTGTGTGTCCAAATTCCCTGTTTCTCGGGAGGATACCGTTCTTTAGATTATCACCCACCCCAGCCCAGTGTAACTTAGTTATATCTGCAGAGGCCACATTTCAAAATAAAGTCACATTCACAGGTTCTGAGTGAACATGAATTTGGGGGACTCTATGGAGAACCAGTAAATTGAATGACCTGCTGCAGGATTGCTGTGCAGATTAAAGGTCTTATTTGTGAAATACCCAGTACTTAGTGTGCCCGGTGTTAATGGGCACTCAGGGCGTGTTATCTGTTGTGCTTACGTTGTACTTCTCCTGTTCTGAGTTCCATGTTAAAGTTTCATGAGTTTAAAAGAAGACATGACATTTTTATGTGGTACGAGTAAGATTTCTGATAATAGAGTCTCTGTTTGACAACTCTTTCTGAGGTTTGAGTGAGTCTCCTTGACCCAGCCAGCTGAGTTCATTATCAGTCTCTCTCAAAAACTAAAGGTAGACTTGTATTTCATGCATTCAGATACTAAGCCAAGAAAAATTGGAATTTGGAACTGCCTACATTGAAACTAAACAAGAAGAGTAAGCATTGAATAGTTTTTAAATATAAAAATGCATTTGATTATTACAACATAGTATGTTAGAGGATAAGGTGGCGAGATGTGTGGTATTTATTAAAACTGATTCAAGAATTATGAGAGATATTTCTTGAAAGGGGATAAGGAGCTATTATGCTTTGCATTCATTACAAAAGCAGTATGTTAGAATTAGATGAGAAATGAATACTTAATACCTTTATAACTTGTTTTATGCAAATATGGAGAGCTAGAAGACTTTTGTTAAGGGTTTTTATTCTGGATTTAAATAGTAATGCCTATTTTTAAAAAATCTAGATAATTTCTACCTTTCTCACTTAAAAATTTTCTAAGATGCTCATGATTTTTCTTCATCTTGAAGAATGCTTTAATTTTTAAGTTAGCTGCTCTGTTGGACAAGAACGGTGCTGTACCTTCTTCCATTTGGGAAAAAAGCCATCTGTAGTCAGTAGTTAATGTTTTTAAGTACATGTGTAAGTATCACTGAATTTTCTTTTTTTCTTAACGATAATTGTTTGGTCTTGCAGATTCAACCTAGAATGACGATGAGCAAATTGCCTCTTCAAGCGAACATCTATCCCATGACTACAATGGCGTACATCCAGGATGCCGAGCGCCGCCTGACTCTGCTCTCCGCTCAGTCTTTAGGTGTTTCCAGTTTGAAAAGCGGTGTGTGCCCTGTAGACTCTCTGGCTCTTCCTCGCCTCACTTCCCATTGGCAACGCGTTAGTTATCTTCCTCAGGCACAAGCATTTTCTTTTTAGAACCAGGTTGTTAGTTAATTCTGAGCTTTGTGAGACTGACGTAAAATAATAAATTTCCTCAATCTTCAGATGAAAACAGACCCAAAGTTCACAAAACTGATGATTTTTAAAGATAATTTACTTTTCCCAATAGCCCATTGTTTGCAAAATTCTGTCATTGTTGTGACTGAATGGATATGGAAATTCAGACTCTGACTAAACTAAATTTAGAATTTGAAATTTAGATATTAATTAACCAGGGTTGCAAAAGGGGAAAGTTGCAGTTCAAACTTAGGTCCTTTTCCGAGTCACATCCTCCTAGGATGCTGCCACCCGGAAGGAGAAAGGGAGCAGAGATGACACGGACATTGCGATAAAGAGGCGGCAGGCCCGACTGCACAGACGCCGGACAGACCGAAATGGGGGAAGGAGGAGAGCGACTGCAGACGCTGGCGGTTTTCTGTGACACTTCCGCCGGGGCCTTGCCTCCGCGGCCGCCGCTGTCAGCTACTCACATGTCGGTTGCCCCTTTCTTACACGCTCAGGGTCGCGAAGGCAAGTGTGTGACAGAGCTGGGCAGGTAATAAGTGAGCGTGCGTGCCGGGCATGCTCATTCCATGTTGGGCACAGGCATACATTCTGTGCTTCCACACACAGAAAACCCTACTGTGTATCATTTCTCTTTGTGGCCTTCATTACACAGAGTCCTGAGGTCGTGTCATAAAGACATGAGTGCGGTCATAAAAATAAAAGTGGCCTCACCTCGGGGATCCAGTCGGGAGTGCAGAGATTGGGTGGACTGCAGAGCGCACCCCCGGTGTGCAGGCCTTGAGGTCGTGTGGAACTGGCCCAGTGTTGCCGCCTTCTTCAGTTTTTCACAAAAAGCCCATCTGGAATTTTACAGGAAGTCGCCCATTCTGTAAATGTTGACATAATTTTTTAATAATCAGAATGGAAAACCTATTGGTGTCAGATACGACTCTTGAGCTACCCATGTTTAAACCCTGCCTAAAATTCCCCAATTTGGGCTCTACGTAGGGGACTAGGCCTTAGGGTTCAGGCGTCTAACAGTGTTGTCTCGCTTCTCTGATAAAGACCCCGCGATAGAGCCCAGGTGCCCTTGAGTTTGCGTAACTACAGACGTAAAAGCAGTTTGCGTGCAGGTGAGGAGCTCACTCTATGTCACACAGTGTGTGGGCTAATATTTGAAGTCAGGGAGAGGACTTGGAAAGGACCGAGAGGTGGGTAGACTGCTTTGGGTGTGAAGTGATAGAACTCCAGACAAGCCTGGGGACGGTTAGCCCAGGGCCTGAGGCGCACCTTCTAGACAACTGTCTCAGGGAGTGTGGAGCAAGCGACAACGGAGACGCTGACCCTCCGTGATAGCTTTATGTACTGGTTACCCAAACTGGAAGGAAGGAACCAGAGTTGGTTTACCTATGTGAGCATACTAGTTACTAACACGTTCTATAAATTTTCCTTTTATTCCAAGTGATTGCTCAGTACAGTACAAATATCAATGGATGGACGGGTGAATATGTGTATTTACGTGTGTGTGTGTGTGTGTGTGTCTTGTCTGACTCTGTGACCCCATGGACGGCAGGAGCACTGGAGTGGGCTGCCAGGTCCTTCTCCAGGGTATTTAAAGTAGTGTAACGTTAATGGGGGTTTTTTGGTATAATCATAGACATGTAAATATGTCTCTGGTGATTTTCTTTTAGTTTGTGATTTCATAACCTAACTGTTAAGAGTTATGGCTTAAGCTGGAGCAGTTGTAGAGTGACTGTACAGCAAATAGAGGAACCGAATGTAGCAGCTTTCTGAGCTAAAGGAGAAAACACAGCTAAGAAGTCACTAATGCAGTATCAGAGAGGGAAGGGCTTACACAGTGGGTGTCCCCAGATGCTCGGCTTCAGAGAATCTCCACGCATCAAGCAACCTAAAATGTTACTTCAGATCCTTTTTGGATCTGTCCTTCTGTATTTTTATTATTACTCCATGTGTGATATATATATTTCTTAATGAACCTCATAAATATTTTTCAATTCCAAATGCCGTTGCTAAAAATTTTGGAGGACTTTACTCTTTCGATCAATATTTTTAAATTTTACTTTCATTTTGATCTCTTCTGTCCCATTTAAATTTCTTACTAGACTTTACAAAATGCTGATGAAGACAAGGAGAAATACAATCCTGTTTTGTGAGTTTATACTGAGTGCTCTGAGCTGTTATCAGAAGGAACCCCTGGCTTCCCTGGCTGGAGGGGAAGCGTAGGTCTAGACTCTGCTCTGTATTTGTGAGGTGCTCAATGAATAACCCTGGCCTGTTTGTTTCCTTGTTTGCTAGGTCAGATCGAAGTTATCATGGATCGAAGACTCATGCAAGACGACAATCGTGGCCTTGAGCAAGGTGTCCATGATAACAAGATTACAGCTAATTTGTTTCGAATACTACTAGAAAAAAGAAGTGGCGTGAATATGGTAGGAAAGAAGCTCTCACGTTCCAATGTTGACTGTTCTTTGCCATCCAAAAGTGTGACTTTATACTTTGTTTTTTGCATTTTCTGATATTGAGATGTCTTTATATTAGACTTAGCCTATATTCACAAGAAAGAGAACTTCAGTTATGTGTATCGTGTAAGATTTGTATTTAGGCATTTTATTTTTTGTTTTGCTTCAGTTCAGTTCAGTCGCTCAGTCGTGTCCGACTTTTTGCGACCCCATGAATTGCAGCACGCCAGGCCTCCCTATTCATGATTATGTAGATATAAAAGAATGTTAAGCCATCAGTTTGGATGAAATCTCCTGAAATTACTTTGACAGAAACAAGAGTTCCGTTGAAAGACGAGAGCTTTGTCACATGCCCAGGAGACTCAGCTTGGTCCGTGAGGTGTGTTTGAAGCTTCAGTGCCCTCATGCTAGCCTAGGCTCCTCTTCTGAAAGTGGGTTTACTTGTCTGCTTTCTTGTTCAGCTTTCATTTCTTAGAGCAGAAATCCAGCATTCTGTGCAGTCTGGCAAAGACTCTGTTGGACCTGAACTCGCCTGACAACATGCTCCTTGAGAAGGCAACCCCAGTTCCCCGCAGACCCTCAGCTGCAGGCCCCACCTCAGGGGCCGGGACGCGGCCCTCCTGGCTCCGCTCTCTGGTCCTCGGCACCGACCCGCAGGCCTCCGCTCTGGGCGGCCAGGGCCTCCCGTCGGCTGTGCAGAGGGAGCGGCGCGCTGGCTCCACGCTGGGCCCCGGGCGTCCGCCCCCGCCTGCTCTGCCTGTGCTGGCCTCTCCTCCTCGGCCGGTCCTCTGCCGTCCTGGAGCCAGCCCGTCGCCCTCCCCGGGACCCTCGGTAGCCATCCTCCCTGCGGCCCGGCCCTGCCCCTGCAGCCTTTGTGCTGGCTTGTAAGCGCCGTTCGTGGCCTGTTAAAGGCGCAGCCGCACGCAGCTGGCACCCAGGCCCCCCTCCGCGTCCTCCTGCACCGGCCCTCCGCGCTGAAGCCGGGCTGCGGGCTGCCTTGGTGCCCTCACTCGCCTCGTGCCGCCGGGCCCCGGGCGCTCGGCCCAGCGGGCAGGGTCGCTCGTCGTCTTACCTCCTCCCGCAGCAGCTCCTGCCTCTGGCCGTCGTGCGGTCCTGAAACGCTGCCGCGCCGGCGCTCCCGGGGCCCTGCGCCCTGGGTTTCCTCGTGCCTCTGGGCGGCTCTTGCTCTGTGCCTCCGCAAGCTCTGTCAGCCTTAAATGTTAGCGCCCGCAGGGCTCAGCCCCAGGCCTCTCCCTTTCCTCACCTCCGCATCAGCTGGAACTGCCGGGCGAAGCCCTCCGCTCCAGTTTCGCCCCTGCCGTGAGGCCCGCCCGTCTGGTCGCTTCCCGGCATTTCTTGGTGCATTTCTAAGGCATCTCGGGCCCGACCCACGCGGAGCCTCGGTCCCGATCGCCCCCTTCCCAGCGCCCCTCTGCCGACAGCCGGCACCGCTCCCCGAGCAGCGCAGGCCCCCGAGGGGCGTCCCTGGTGGACAGCCCCCGCCCGCCCTCTTGGCACAGCAGGCCCCCCTTCTCTTAGGCAGCGCCGCGCCTCAGTGTTTCCGACCTACCCGCTTGCTGCTGACTCTCACTGGCGCCCGGTCTTCTCCGGGGGGCGGCTGCGCCCGCCCTGCCGGCTGCTTTCTGCCCCGTCTGCTCTGAACCCACTCAGCAGCAGCTGTGCGTTCGAAGCCCTGCTTCCCGCCTGTGCCTTCGCGTTGCTCCCGACAGTGGCCCGCCGAGCCCCTGCTCCGGCCCGGCCTGGCCCGCCTTCTCGCCCGCGGCGCGGTCTCCCTGCTCGGGCCCTCGCCGGCTGCTCCCCCGCAGTCCTCAGGGCTCCTGGGTACCGGCCCGCCCCGCAGCTCTGCACACGCCTTGCAGGCTCCACCCAGCGATTCTTCCTGATCAGGCGTTCGGGTCTGAGTCTCCTTCGGCTGCTTCTGCGGCTTGACCAGATTCCCACCGGCCTCAGAAGCACGCACAAGGCGCGCGCGCGCGTGTGTGGTCACTATTCTCGTGTGTGTGTGTGTGTGTGTGGTCGCTGTCCTTCTCCTCCTTTGGGCTTGAGAGCCGCATCTCCGGCCGCTTCCGGGGTGGCTCCTGGCACAGCAGACTCCCGGTGTGTGGCGTGCGTGCCACCCCAGCGCTGCAGGGCCTGGGCTGGGAGAGCGCGCTGCGCGCCGGCCTCGCCGCTCTCACGGCTCGCTCGCTGCCTGTGGCCGCCGCCTCCTGCCCGCTGGGTTCCGGGGGCGCCTGCGCCGCTGCGCTGCCCCCGCCGGCTCCGTGTCCGCGGTAGGCGTCTTATAAATAAAACACTGGTTGCTTTAGTGAAATGGCAGCAGCCAATTAAGGCAAATAATTCTCTCCGTATTTAGAATCTTTTAGGAAAAAGGTTTTAATATCCATTTTAGATGTCAAGATTTATACCAGTTCTTGGGACTCGTGGTTTAAATCAATTACTGACAAGATACCTTAGTTTTAGGACTAAAACGGCATATAAAAATCATTGTCTGGGTGCTGGCGGCTACTATCTTTTGCTTCTCCTGAAATATTTCTGGCTTTGATGATTTTTCTCTCCATAGATGCTAATTGACAAAACTTCTGTTAACTATAGCAATAAGAATTCTTTTATGTCAGATCTATAAAGCTTTCACTTAGGAGTTAAATAATTTGTTTATTCTCATTCAAAAGTCTTTGCATAGTGATTGATTTCAGTTTGATTCAAAGTTTTTATAATCCTATCTTGGTTAAATTCTTCTTTTGCTCAACTATAGATTCCTGGGCTTAAGTCAATAGTTTCTTTTAAATAAAAAGTGAACCAGAGAAGAGAAGATAGCATTTTAATTTCTAGTGAAATAAATTAAAATGACATTTGATTAAGAAATGTTACATATTACGTAACTTAAATTTTCTAGAAAGTGTTTTTATTTTCAACCAGACTAATGACTCCCACTCCAGTACTCTTGGCTGGAAACTCCCATGGATGGAGGAGCCTGGTGGGCTGCAGTCCATGGGGTTGCTGAGTCAGACACGACTGAGCGACTTCCCTTTCACTTTTCACATTTATGCATTGGAGAAGGAAATGGCAACCCACTCCAGTGTTCTTGCCTGGAGAGTCCCAGGGATGACAAAGCCCAATGGGCTGCCGTCTGTGGGGTCGCACAGAGTCAGACACGACTGAAGCGACTTAGCAGCAGCAGACTAATGACTAAAAGGTCGCTGGTAGAAATTGACATGGGGAAACATTCCCTGGAAAGGAAGGCTTTTTAGTGGGAAGCTTTGAACCTACTGGAGCCTCATGGTGATAATCCTGGATGACTAAATGGAAGCATCCGGTTCTCAAGTCCTTCACAGAGGCAGTGAGAACAAGACTGGAATGATGAATATCACTGGGAGAGGTGTAGATGCCCAGCGGGGACTGGGGCTTTGTGGGGTCTTTCACAGTAGTGATGCCAAGGCTCAGCAGAAGAACTAAATAGAAATTATCTCCTTAGCGTTGACTTTTTAGGGTCTATTTCTTTGACCCCTACCTCCTGCCCCCTTCCCGCTGGCAACTAGGGCAATAGTGAGGGGGCCTGGGGGTCCTGCACTGGAGGTGCTCATGTGTCACAGTTGGGCTCTGGCTTCTGGATGCCAGCTCTTTACACATAAGGCGTGGAACTGTGGAGCTACCAGGTGACAGTCAAGTGCTGGCTGGGCTCTGGGAAGTGACACCAAGAAGGAGGTGGTCCGGTTTAAGGGGGATGCTTAGGCCAGGTGACCAGAGGGTCTGCTGAACATGAGGATGGCTGCCTGGCCCACATCAGAGCCACCACGCAGCCCCGGATGGCTGTTCCCACTCGGGTGGGGGGCCCAGTGGGACTCCATTTCCCAGTGCTTGGGGTAAAAAAAGTATCTGTTTGGATAAGTTTTCGTTACTGTAGTCATTTTGATGACTTTAAATATGAAATCTCTTGGGTTTGTTTGGTTTTTTTTTCTTGAGAAGACTGAAAAACAAACACTGTCTCAATACTATGTGGAACAACCAGAACATGTCTGGTAGGGTCAGTCAGGTGAGTCGCTCAGTCCTGTCCGACTCTTTACAGCCCCATGGACTGCAGCACACTAGGCCTCCCTGTCCCTCACCAACTCCCGGAGTCCACCCAAACCCACGTCCATCGAGTCAGGGATGCCATGCAGCCATCTCATCCTCTGTCGTCCCTTGCTCCTCCCGCCTTGAATCTTTCCCAGCATCAGGGTCTTTTCCACTGAGTCCATTCTTCGCATCAGGTGGCCGAACTATTGTAGCCTCAGCTTAAGCATCACTTCATCCGTTGAGTATTCAGGACTGATCTACTTTAGGATGGACTGGCTGGATCTCCTTGCAGTCCAAGGGACTCTCCAAGAGTCTTCTCCAGCACCACAGTTCCCAAGCATGAGTTCTTTGGTGCCCAGCCTTCTTTATGGCCCAGCTGTCACATCTGTACATGACCACAGGAAAAACCATAGCCTTGACTAGACGGACTTTGTTGGGAAAGTAATATCTCTACTTTTTAATATGCTGTCTGGGTTAGTCATAGATTTTCTGCCAAAGAGCAAGCGTCTTTTAATTTCATGGCTGCAGTTACCATCTGCAGTGATTTTGGAGCCCAAGAAANCGGACACGGCTGAGCGACTTCACTTTCACTTTCATGCATTGGAGAAGGAAATGGCAACCCACTCCAGTGTTCTTGCCTGGAGAATCCCAGGGACGGGGGAGCCTGGTGGGCTGCCGTCTATGGGGTCACATGGAGTCAG
The DNA here is from genome assembly GCA_006410875.1 of Neotragus pygmaeus. Classification (NCBI taxonomy): domain Eukaryota; kingdom Metazoa; phylum Chordata; class Mammalia; order Artiodactyla; family Bovidae; genus Neotragus; species Neotragus pygmaeus. The sequence goes on along the minus strand of SJYV01009713.1, from coordinate 86,188 downwards.
ACACGACTGAAGTGACTTAGCAGCAGCAGCAGTGAGTTTAAATGGCCAGAAGCCAAGGATAATAGTGAGAAGTGCTTCTGGAGTTTAATTAAGAGACTGTCTAATTTGTGAATTTGAATCAGAACTCTTAGGACTTCGATGTATAGTTGTGGACGTGTAATTTAGGACTATCCTGACTCCTTAGTTATAAAGCTGTGATGCCAATAAAATACATTTGTGAATAAGTTAAAAGAGAATATTGTTTAACTTGTAACTGTTATGAAAATAATCAGTTTATTTGATGGATGATGTTGATATAAATAGTAATATATTAAGGTCTTTCTCTGCTCCAGACCCTGGGCCAAGTCCTTATTATGCTGCCTCTTTTTATCTATTTTTTTTTTTTATGGTAAAGGAAAACAGTTTTGCTGACAGCAGCAGCTAGTAAATTGCAGAAGTAGGCTACAGCCCTTAGGCTGTCTGACTCCCAGCCCGACGGTGGCCCTCTCGCTTCTGCAGTCTCTGCCCTGGCGCAGCCTGCCCTAGGAGGCGGGCTGCTGCGCTGTTCTCAGCGGGTTGGCTCTCAGCGAGACTCTGAGCAGAGGAGGCGCGGTAGCTCCACCTTGCAGACAGGAGACCGGCACTCAGGAAGAATAAGGGAGTTTCAGAGCGGGCATAACTCCATCCTTCCGTACACACTGAATACGGGGCTTTTTAATGTGCTATTTTCATGCTATTTAGGGATATGAAACTGTTTGAAATTTCATTAGGAATCTTTATCATATTACTTCAACTTGCTATGTGTATTATGTGGTCCTGTGATGACTCAGAATCCCTAAATGACGTTTTTCTCTTCCTTCAAAAAAATTTTTTTAGCAGTACCACTGCAAAATACCAGTGTAAAATGTCATAAAACAGGTTATTCCAGCCAAGAGTCTGAGGTGAGGACAGATTTAAGTTGTTCAAAAAATCACATTAAAATCAAATCAGTGTTGGGAATGCTGGCAGCTATTCAGAAAAGGTGTCTCTGCAGCACATTAAAAAAATGTTATGCCCTGGTAAGGTTGACCAAGGCTTCCCTGGGGGCTCAGACAGTAAAGAATCCACCTGCAGTGCAGGAGACCCGGGTTCGGTCCCTCCGTTGGGAAGATCCCCTGGAGAACGGAATGGCTACCCACTCCAGTATTCTGGCCTGGAAAATTCCACAGACTATATAGTCCATGGGATCGCAAAGAGTCAGACACAGCTGAGCCACTTTTACTTTCGACGTTGATCAAGAACCTCAGCATATTCATATCTGTGATCACATTAAAAAAAAAGGAAGAGTAAAAGTGTCTATACAGTAAGTGTGCATTGCTTAACTTTTCCGAAGATTTTATTAATCCATTTTATTTATCATAAACATTGCCTGGTTTAGAGAATGTAAAACTTATTAAATAGTTGTAACTTTAAATGTTCAAGGCCTTAAAGCATTCAAGGCATTGTTACTTGAACTGGGTGCAAGAAATTTTGCTGCAAGAAAGTGTATACTGATCACTGTCGCTGACTTGTCATTTTTAGTGTTTTCCTTTTTGCTTGAGCAAGAATAGCTTCTGTAATGTGAATTTAAATGATACATCAAGCCAATAAATGTGGCTGGCTTAGCAAGTGATAAGCATGACTAATTTGATTTAAATGTCTCGTATATAAAAACCATGAACCAATACATTAGAGATTAAAAATGTTAATGCAATTAACAGAAATTAGCATTCAGTGAAGAAGCGTATTTCAGTTTTAAGATGGATGATACATCATTCAGTGGCCAGATAAGGACCAAATTCAGGTGTACTTTATTCAGTTGATGGAGTTATTAAAAGTAAGTGAAAATGAAATGCTTTATTTGAAGAAACTTTGGCAAACCGGTATGTAACATGTGGACAAAAGATAGCCCGTGTCCTCAGGAACGTGGAGGAACCGAGGCTTGAGTGACTAGCCAAGGACTCTCAGCGCGCCAGCTGAGCGCCTGGGCAGGGCCGGGCAGTGGGCAGGCCCCGCGGAGCCTGAATGGGAGTGGGCGGGCCGAAGTCACCTTCGGATCGGGAGCATCCGGGCTGGGGGCAGGGACATCGAGCGCGTGCGGTGGGGTCAGGATCCGCGCTCAGCGCCCCGTGGCGTCTTGCTGTCCGCTCACTTACAGGTGGATGGCAGGCATTCCAGCGAGGCCGCCCTGATCCTCCACAGGAAGGGGTTTGACTGCCGCTTTTCCAGCAGAGACACCGGGCTGCTGTGCTCCACAACCCAGGGAAAGGTGAGCCGAAAGCCGCTCCCCCTGTCAGGCAGTGCGCTTTGAGATGCTTGCTTTCTGCAGATGATCCTCAGGAGCTGCCGCACCGCCTCTGTGGACTCCTCCCCTCAGCTTCCAGTTGGCGCGTTTCCCTTCTGAAGGGCGGCCTGTCCCAGGGTTCAGGCTCTCCCCCGTGTCAGCAGACTGCCCCAGCAGACGGGGGCATGCCTGAAGGCAGGGCCTCTCGAGTCAGGCTTTCCGTTCCCCTCCCACCCCTCTCTTCCACCTCTCAGACGGCTCAGGTGTGATCCCGTTCAGCGATGGCAGCCCAGGTCCTGTGGGGGCTTCCCTTCTGGCCCAGTCAGTAAAGAAGGTGCCAGCAGTGCAGGAGACCCGGCTTTGATCCCTGGGTGGGGAAGACCCCCTGGAGGAGGGCATGACAACCCACTCCAGAATGCTTGCCTGGAAAATTCCATGGACAGAGGAGCCTGACAGGCTCTGTGGGGTCACAAAGGGTCGGACACGACTGAGCGACTGGCACACACAGACAGCGGGCGCAGGCTTGCAGTAGGGGAGGCGGAGACGTGAGACTGGCCCAGGGGTGGCTCGGCCGAGGCCCTGGGGGCAGCTGGGCTCCGCCCCAGCCCGTTGTCTTCTGATTGAGCGGGTGTGCACGAGTCCACTCTGTGCAGCCCAGCGGTCCTCAGGCTGAGTGCTGACTGCCGGCTGCACCTTCTGATTTCTCTTCAAGCTGGCCTTGCTGGCGGGCCTCGTCAGCCACTCTGGGAGGGAAGGGAACCTCCAGCCTTATGCCTCTGGCTCCAACAGGCTGGGGCTGTCTGCAGCACGCTGGCAGACCTCCCACACCAAGTCAGCTAGCTGACCCACTCTTGAAGACCTCGTAGACGTGGTGTCAGACAGACTCAAGGGCGTCCATTTTGTCCTACACAGTTGGCATGCGCATAGGCGAGGCTGCAGGGAGGGGAGCGTGAGGCAGTGGGAGGCGTGAAGCTGCTTGGGGCGACAGGTGTCCGCTCCTTCTGCCCACGCTGCGTGTCCCTGGTGCTTGCAGGAGCACCGATCTTTGTTGCTGGTTTCACTGTTCTTACTGTCTCCCTTCTCAGTGACGATCCGAGATGCGTGGGTGTGAATGTTTGTGCTCAAACTCTAAGGCGTTGAGTCTTAAGGGGGTTATACGATCCAGAGAGGCACGCTGGAAGAGCCTGCCAGAAGTGAGAGTAGGTTTATTCCAAACGACCTTCCTGCCCTGTCAGTGGCTCGCTTACATGAGGGCCTTCCTGGGGGGTCCGGGGCCTGTCTCCTGGCCTTTCTGGCTCAGGAAGGTGGTGGAGAAGCAGGGAATGCTGACTGAAAGAGGTAGTAGATGTGTTTCAAGCTCTTGGGCTGTGTAGCCCTTTCTTTCATTGAGAAAGGCCCTCGCAAACGATACATCGTTAAGCAGCTGAGAGGGGTCCAGACAGCGTTCTCCTGTTCCTGGGTTCCGGACCCCTTCAGAGCTCGTCTCTGTGCTCGAGTGTGTGGAGGTGGACTCAGTCTCCCCGCTTCCCCTGCATTTTCACTAAACGACAGTATTCCAAACATCCCTCTCAGTGTCTCTCACACTGAGCGTATCGGTGCAGTGCTTATCTTGCTTCGGAGTTATCCTGAACATGAACTTGTTTATCATTTACTTTTTAGATATTGGTCCAGAAACTTTTTAGCAAGTTCACTGTTGTAAGTATCATGCCTTCGTCATTATCCTTGATGCATTCTCCTCCAGACGCCCGAAACATAAGTGAAATCAACTTGAGTCCCATGGAAATCAGCACATTCCGAATCCACCTGAGGTGAACCTGGCTTTCAGATTTGGATTGGAAAGCATTGGCTTTTATATACTTCTTGGTTTTACGTGCAATAGAGAAGCACATTATTTTAGCTTCTGGCTACTGTGAGGACGTGAATTCTGTGATTCTTTTTCTTAAACCAGTACAGTAGGAGAGAAAAAAAAGCCATGCTACAAACTAGTTTCTGTTTTTTTTTTTTTAAGTTCCTTCCATGAACTACTGTCATCAGTATGAATTGATGCAACAAACGAAGAAATGTCTAAAGACAGCCCCTCAACAGATTGTATCTCAGGTTAAATGTTAACTAATTATATCTGTGTTGGGGGTTGTGAAGAGATTGTTCTAAGTATTCATGTTGTTGACCCTTTGTTAGTTTTACAAAAATACCCATTTTTACCAAAATGGAATAAAAAGCTGGTGGGTAATAGCTAATGGCCAAAATGGTTGCAGCCGTGCATACATGTTAGGAGAACTTTGTGTGTTGAAATATGTGGAGAAGTGCAATCCGTCAGTCCTGATAATATGTATTGTTGCTTTTACACGTTTCCTGCCACTTGACCCCTCCCTTCCTACCCTCTGTAAGTATTTCCAGAAATACCAGATTTTGAATCATTCAATAGTAGACAAAGAGGCATATTTTCATTACTTGACAGTGTGGGATGGGTGCAATTTATTCCATTGTCACGAAGCTCGAGAAGCAATTCCGTAGGTACCGTGACCTCTTCTAGGTACCACAGGTGTCTTTTTACACAGCTCATTTGAATACAGATGTTCTGAGAAGGGGTTTTCTATTTTAAAATTATCACATCAGAATAAATGTGCCTTATTTTTTTATAAGTCTTGTTAAATCTTTTGCTGTCCATATTACTGTTGGGGGAAGGTGGGGAGTGGCTGGGGGGAGGGACGGGTACTTTCTATGACACATAAATTGTATAATTTTTGCCTGACAATGCTGGCCACGTTCTGATCTGTTTCATTAAATTTGTGGTGATGTTACTCTAAACATTTTGACTATTTGAATGTACTGAGATGTCAGAAAACAAAACAAGGAAGAAAAATATTGTTAATTAAAATATGCTGCTGCCAAGGAGACTGCAACTTGAAGCTAGGATTTTGTAACAAGCAGAATCCACACACTGTTTTCATTTCACAAGAGTTCACCATTTTGAAGAGAGAATGCTTTAAAATAGACCGTTTTTAAACCCACTTATGTGTAACTCATCATAATTTATCATATTAAAGAATATGTTTGTTCAGTGAATTTCCAACTTTTGTACGTGCTAACTTCAAAATGAAGTTCTAAACCTATGTGCCATTACAATACTTTTGATAAAATTTATTTGGGATCATTGTTAACATTAAAATAAAACCAACGTTTAGAGTATTCCATTTTAGCATAGAAAGGATTCTTGACTATGTGCACTGCTGAAAATTCTCTGTGTTAACTAATAGGTTTAGCATTATCTGACTTTAAACTTCCATTTTACCTCCTGCCATTCCAACATCTTCATATAGAAGTGAAACATCATTTCTGTTTTATGTAGCCTGGTTATCATCTGTATTTTCAGTCAAGATGCAGCTCCTTAGATTATCGTTCCATTAAGTTCATAAACTTCTTTCGCCTTTAATAATTAAGGAAATAATACTAGTGTTGATGAAGATATTACAAGAGAGTAATTTCTTGCAATAAACATGTACTGTAAGTTTCCTTCCTTGTTTTTGGGGGATAAACAACTAAAACAAAAAACAAACTTACTTTCTGTGAACATCTACAGACATTAGGATTGCCAGACACAAGTCCCAGGAATAAGATCAGTATTTTCATCGCATCTTAAGTGTAAAATCTTCCTATAGGAGTTCACTGTGTTCTGTGGTGCAAGTGGTTGTACTTAATCGTTCTGGAAACTCTGATCGGTTGAAATAAAAAAGCTCGATGCAATACAACAGTGGTCTTGCCACTCCTGGTTAGTTGAGATGGGTCTGTCCTGTGCTCCGTGGGGGTCTTATTCTGTGTGTGTGGTCACCAGCTGCGCACAGGTAAAGCAGAAATTCCCTTTCACCAGCAAGTTTCTGCTTTTATTTTTTGAATAAATCTTCAGGGAAATGAAGAGAGGATGCTTTTGCTTTGGGTTGTGGTCAAGAACTGATTAAATAATTTAGTGCCCCTGGCACACACTAAAAATTGCACACTTTGAGTTGTGGTCTCAGTGCATATTTGTGCTTCGGTTTTATCACATTCGTTACCACAGATGTTCAGTTGACCAAGTAGTTATGACTTTCTCTCTTTCTCTTTTTTTTTAAAATTTAATTTGGGGTTATAACTGCGGTGTTTGAGAACTCAGCATCCTTGTTTTCTGCAAATACTGATTAAAACGAAATGCTGTAAAACGTGCTGTAAAACATTGTAATTACCTTCCCACGTCTTTATTGTATTTGCGCTGAAATGTTTTCACATTCCTTTGTTTGGAAGAAAATCTTTGCTTTTATTTTGATTATGTTGCTTTCCTTGAAATCAATAGGTTTTGATATTTTCTCTTGGAAAATTTTATATCTTTTTGGGAATATGTAATATAAGATATCTAATAAAAGATAAATCTTACCATGTGCGTGGTCCTCTAGAGTAGTTCTTAAATCTGATTTTGTAAACAAGATATATCAACTGTTTCGGTGGGTAGAGTGGAGGAGTAAGGGCTTGTTTTGTCTTCTGTCATGAGTGAATTGCTCCTTCTTCAGTCCATTTCTGTCGGGTTGGCCAAAAAGTTATTCAGTTTTTTCCTCTAAGATAGATGGTTCTAGTAGCACTTTATCTAGTAGTCTTTATCTTCAAAACAATTTTGTTAGATTGTGTTGTGACTACTGTCATATCAGCATGTATTTTTTTAAAAAATCAATTGGCCATTTGAGTAATCAAGATGGAAGAAAAGGCAACAGATTCGGCATATTATGCTTTACTCAAGAAAGGTAAAAATGAACCTGAAACACACAATATCCGTGCGGTGTGTGAAGGTGTTGGGACTGATCTTACTTTTCAAAGTGGTTTGCGAAGTTTCATGCTGGCTGTTCCTTGCTGGACAGTAGTGCACAGTTACGTACACCAGTTGACGCTGATCATAATCAAAGGGAGACGTTGAGAGCAATCGGCGTGCGCCACGGGGAGGGGGCCGCAGCTCTCAGAAGGCCCACGCCGAGAGCCGCTGCGCCCGCCGTGGTGATGTCAGGCGCTGTGGCGCGTGAGCTCCTCGTGAGTGGAGAGAAACCGTCTTTCCATGTGCAGCTCTCCAGTGAAAGGTAATAAAAATGTTCTGTTTTTAAAACAGATCTTATTGGTGATGAGAAATAGATACTGTACAGTGAATGGATACTGTACAGTGATGTGGGAGGGAAGAGATTGTGAGGCAAGCGAAAGGAACCACCACCAATCACACCAAAGGCCAGTCTTCATCCGAAGAAGGTGATGTTTCGTAAGTGGTGGGATTGGAAGGGAGTCCTCTTTATGAGCTCTTGCTGGAAAATGATTAATTCCCACAAGTACTGCGCCCAGTTAGACCAGCTGAAAGCGGCACTCATGGGAGAGCGTCTGGAACTGTCAGCAGAAAATGCATCATCTCCCCCAGGCTTGCGCAAGACCACGTGTTTCTCTGATGACCAGACAAAAACTGTTGCAGCTTGTGGGGGAAGTTCTGATTCATCCAGGTATTTCTCCAGACCTTTGGATTTCCATTTATTTTCATCTTTACAAAATTCTCCTAATGGAAAAAATTCTAGTTCCCTGGAATACCATAAACACACTTGAAACAGTTCTTTGCTCAAAAAGATAAAAAGTTTTGGGAAGATGAGATTATGAAGTTGCCTGGAAAATGGCAGAACTTAGTAGGGAGAAAAGGCGGTGAATGTGTTGTTCAATAAAGTTCTTGGTAAAAATGAAAAATGTGTCTTTTATTTGTACTTTAAAACCAAAGGAACTTTTTGGCCAACCCAATAGCAGGCAGATGGTAGGCAGGGGTGGTGGTGAATTTCACGTCTGGGTTTGGGGTCAGCTTTGCATTGGGGTTCAGAAGCCTTCCCAGCAACACTGCCTGTGGAATCTTCTGGTCCAGTAAGGAGGGGGAGGTCGTGGTGACAGTCCAGTATTCCAAGATAAGACGAGAGGAAGCCAAGATGTGGAACAGAAGGTCCGTGTGAGCGGATGCGGAAGGTAAGGTGTGTTGGAAGTGTGGGGGTCTGAAGACACCCCCCAGCCTGCCGGCCAGGCCAGCATCAGCTTAGTGGCTTTAGGGGAGTTTCCTCAAAGCCAGGAGTTGGGGGAGGGAAAGGGATACATATTCCAGAGATATGTATGTGTTAGCCAGGCACAGAATACTCGCTAACTAGGAAGTTTATACTTGTTTTGGGTGACTTACAACGTGAAGAGACTAATCAATTTGTAATATATGTACACTGAGCTGTAAAACCCTAGAGAAAAATGAATAAAAATACTAATTTCATCATTAGATGATGAAAATTTTTTGGCTCCGTATTATTTGATTATCAGCATGCCAAAATCGTTTGAAAGTTAAAACGGGTAAGGAAAAAATTGGATGGGCATATGCTTCCGTTGCTCCTACAAAGCTGTGATGTGAAACCAAGGGTGACTGTGACTGTAAATGGTCCCAGGAGTGGTTCAAGAGCGGCGAGGGGGGATGAGGCCCTTGCAATGTACATTGGCTTGAGCAAAAGTAAGTGGTTTATTGTCCCCAGTAACAGCAGCAAGGGCAGGTGGAGCTCCAGGTGCGGCTGTAGGGCGGTGTTGTCCAGGGTGTGGTGGTTTCTCTCTTGCTTTCCTCAGTTCTCAGCCGAGGGCTGCGCGTGGAATGGCAAGATGGCTCTCAGCAGAGCCAGCCCTGCACCCAGCCGGCTCCGTGACCTCGCTGGTGAGAGCATCTTCATCCGGGTTTTCAGCAGATGTCCCGGCATCGACGGTACTGGTGGCCATCTTGCTTATATCCTAGTGAGGATGGCTAGGGGTAGGGTTAGGTTCAACTGAATCACGTGAGAAAAACCCATGGGAAGTAGCCCGCCCCTTAGCCCCTACCCCATAGAAACAAGAGAAAAGGGAGTTGGATACTAGGGTACTTTGGGTCCCAGGTAAGCACAACAGTAAGAAATACGGGCTGCTGAGGAGAGACAGAGGTGCAGACTAAGGCACAGAAAGCACACTTGGCTTTAATTTCAGGAAAGGCTCCGTGGAAGAGAGGCGTGAAATACTCAGCAGGTAGAAACAATATGCATGTGCTCCGTGGAAACCAGCATAAGGAAAGACGGGACAGCAAGCCTGCAGAACTGGAATCGGCTCCTTCTGCTTGGGGCAGCGCTATCCAGCGAAACGTCTCTGATAACGGCAGGGTTCTTTACGTAAGGCGGCCACCAACATTTAGACGTGCCACGTGCAAGCAAGGAACTGAACAGCCCATTCTAGTTGAATAGCAACGTGCGGCTACAGTATTAACACCGGTCTACAGCACGTGGTATGTATAAGATACCGGTAGGAAAAACAGCGAAAAATCCACGCTGTTTGCATTTTTCGTTGACTGGCCACCGTGGGCTACAGTCCTGCCACTCGGTGTGGGCCTCACCGGGAGCGCGGGCACTCCTGGGGGCTTGTCGGGATGCAGAGCCGCAGGCCCGCCCCCAGAGCCGGGTCACGACTACGTTTCCGCGAGACCCCTCCCCGGCGGATTAAGGTGCATGCTAAAGCGCTGGCCTAGAACGTCTTTCAGAAGGAAACTCTCCTGCCTGTCAGAAGGTCGTTATCAAAAAGGTGAGAAGCAAGCGTGGGCAAGGATGCCGGGAGAAGGGAGGCCCCGCTCGCCGCCTCTGCTGCTCTTGCGGCTCTGCCCTCGTCCCTTCTGCCGCGCCTGCCTTCACGCCCTCCTGCAGCCGGCTCCTCGGGACTCTGCTCCGGTTCATTGTCACTTTCTCGAGAATCCCCCTGAACGAACAGGTTATACTGCTTCCACCCCTACCTCGTCACCGAGTGTTTATTACCCCGCTCCTTCTCTCCCTCACAGAGCCAAGCGTGCCATGTCAGCTTGCCTTCCCCAGTGGAATGGAGGCGCTACCGAGGGCAGGGCCCCCAGCTGCTTGTTCAACTTTGTTTTTCCACACTTGGAACAGCAGGCGTTCAGAAAATGTGTGTTCAATAAATTGGTGAAAATGTTTATCACCATTGGATGTTGAGAGACAATTTCAATTTTCAGAAGGCTGAGAATTCCTTTACATCTTAATTGTATCAAAAAATATGGTATTTTCCTGCTCAAAAAACCCTCAATAAGTTCCCATTACCCAAAATTAAAGTATAAATGTTTCAAGCTGCATTCCTAATTTCCCTCAAGGATGTGACCTTATGGAAGGTGTTATACTTGCTTCACAACCAGCCACTGGCCCTCTGGCTTCTTTGCTAATAAAATCCTGATTTTCTTTACATATCAGATAGTCATGAGCCTCAGGAGGTGGGTTGCAATTGGTCTAAATCAGTCACGATTTCTTTCTGTAGCCTTGATGACTGATTTAAGAATGAGCTTGTGACAGTTTTGGCCAGCGAACTGTCAGGAGGAGTCAGCTGGGGACTTGGGGAGGGTTCCTCCGTCCTCAGAAGGGGAGAGCGCCTCCTCGTGCAGCCACGTTCAGAGGCGGCTTTGTGGAGCGCTGATGCTGCAGCTGCTGCGGCCGTTTTGCAGCCCTGCAGAGACAGGCCTGAGGACCAAGGAAAGACGAGCTGCGCCTGGTGGGTGCCTGCTGAGCTGCTGTGCGAGCCAAGGCCCGCCTGCCGGTTCCATGAAGTCGTGACACGTCAGTATTCCAGCCCCGCGGGGTTCAGTGCCAGGTCCCAAAGGACCGGAGGCGTCTACACGGTCGCTCTTCCCGCCTCGGCGCCCCACGCTGTCCAGAGAGGTGTGCGCGCGCGCCTGGGTCAGGTGGCGGCGGCTTCTCAGAACACGGCCTCTTACTCGGTCCCTGTGGCTCCCACCACCTTGCACATTTGCTCAAAATACTTCATAAAACTGTTCTTAAGGACGTTGCGTAGGTACATTTTTCAAGTATAAGATGAAAAGATACCAAAGGCAAGATGAACGCAGGATGCGTGCCCGAGGGGCGCAGAGCCCCTCTGGCCCCCGAGCGCCAGCCCAGTGGGCTGGGCCTCTGCGGGGAGGCAGCCGCCGGGTGGGCCGGCGCGGGGCCGGCCTCCGGGAAGCGCTCAGCTACCTCTTCAGCTGCTCTGAGAGCTTTTGCAGGAGATTTCTCTCATTGGAGGACCGTAGTGAAGTTCTGAATCTCCAAACCAGGCGAAGAAAGGCAGTTGTGGCGGTGAGGTTTTAAGCGCCAATTTTAAGGGTCTCCGTGGAGCCGAGCGTTCTTGGCCCCCATGCCCTGTGTAACTTTCCAAATCTTGACTCATCAGTGTGGTCTTGGGGCTCATTTCTGATCCCAAATCTCAATGGCAATGCTAGCAAGCAAGATGAGTCTCGAGGCTCTGCATGTATGAACCACTTTTACTAAACCAAATGGAACCTTCATTGGTTGGCTTTCAGAGCATGATCTGAAGTTGCAGGGAGGCCTTTGTTTTGATCCAGAACTCGCCCCCGTCCCCTCACCATCAGATCAGAGTACTTGCCTTCCTTGGGATGGATGTCCTTGTCAAATGCAGGATTGAAATCATCTCGGGGTGGCTGTGTGGAAGGGAGTTTTCAAAAAAAGCAATTTGACTCATTTGTTTACTTTGTCTTCCTAAATGGATTTTTAAAACGCAGTTAATATGATTAGTTTGAAGTTTAAATCTATTAAGGAAAATCTACAGACTCCTCTTCACTGAATGCAGGGACGCCCTTTAATAGAGCCTGACGGCGCTTGGTTCTGGATTCTGCGCTGAGTTCCAGTAAGCGTCAGTGGGAGCGGCATTCGAGCGGGCGCCTGCTCTGCACCTGGGGAGTGGGCTTTACTCGGCTTGCTCTCCTCTCTGGTGAGGGGGAGATCCTGCCTGGATTCGGTGCCGGAGGTGCTGGCGGCACGGACGGCAGGTATGCAGAGCCCGGGGAAGGGGTCGTGGCTCCCATCTGGGGCGCCGAGGGAGGATGGAAGTGCGTCAGCGGTGGGCCCCGCACACACACGAAACAAGAAAGCTCGTGTCTGGGGCAAGTGTGGTGAGGGGAAGTCACTGAAGTTAGGCTGGACATGATTTTGTATAATTTAAAGGCTCCCCCGGCTCTGAATTTAGACTTTGAACCTACAGAAGGAAGCAGAGGTCCGGTGATAGCCACGTGCATATTGGCCGGTGAGCACAGCTAGGAAGGTGGAAGGAAAGAGGTGTGAGTGCCATTTTCAGGAGCCCTGAGTAACTGTCAGTCGTGTGAAGAAAAGGAAACGCGTATCCAAGTTAGTGTTGCCCGCTGTGGCCATGTGATGTTTGACCAAGGCTTGTGAAATGTGTTTCTCCTGTGTGAGAACCTGCAGTGGTTCTATCTGTGAAGTAGCGGCCTCACCCCCAAGCTTGGGCAGAGCCGTGGCCCAGGGGACCGAGTCCCCGGCCCGTCCTCTGAGTCCACCGCCAGGCTGCTCCGGGGCGCTCTGGGCTCGGCTTGTCAGCTCCACACTCGGGAGTACCTGTCACCCGGCTGAGAATCAGAGAGCTCGGGAGACGCGTCACTGAAACACTGTGAGCTCTGAGAGGGCCTCACATTTCCAGGGGTAGCAGCACCGGGTCCCATGCGGTGCTCGTGGGCCTGCGTCCCTGCAGAGTCGCGGCGAGGGGGTGAGTGTCGTGAACCCACGCACGGTGAAGACCAGTCCGCCTTGGCCTGGGCCGCCCCCGGTGGAGACGAGAGGTGAGTGAGGCTCAGCAGTGGAGGCCTCGGTTCTCAGGACGAGAGCGGAGGCCTCGGGGACATTTCGGCCTAGAAGGGAACGCGAGGGGCAAGGGGCCCCGGGCAGGAGGCCTGGCCTTTAAAACTGTGCGCCTGGCTGCATTAAGGGCTCCGGAAGCAGACCACGAAACGAAAGCCTTTCAGTATCTAAACAGAAGGCCCCTACCCGAGCACCTGGCGTCACAGAGCCGGGGCTGCGGGAGCCCCAGGCTCGCCCAAGCTGCAGGCAGAAGGCAGGCCGTCTGTCCGGGCCTGCAGGGCGTGGCGTGGCCCTCTGCGGGGCTCTGGCAGCCGGCTCCCTGGCGACGCGTGCAGGGCTGCAGCCGCCCCTGGCAGCCAGCGGACAGTGTCAGGGGCAAAGGGAAAGAAGCTGCACTAAATGTGGACTCCTTTTCTCTTCCTGTTTCAGAAGGCATGGCCCAAAGGGAAACAAGACCGTAAAAACGATTGCCAGCACTTAATGGGTGTGATTGCTGGGCACTCCAAGCCCGTGGCGTACCTAGGAATGCCCTACAACCCCTGTGTAGAGGCTGGACTGTTGTTATACCCATTTTACAGAAAAGGAAAGTGAGTTCCACTCTTGGTCTCCTGAGGATCTGAGAACTGTGATCCACAGGTCAAAGCTAACACACTGCCTGTTTGTACAAACGACGTCTTAATGGGACACAGTCACACCATTTGTTACATGCTTTTTATGGCTACTGTATGGCGGGGTTGAGTGGTTATGACAGGGACCGTATGGCCCACAAAGCTGAAAATATTCACTGATGGTCCATAAGAGAAAAAAGCAGACCTTTCATCTGTCTGCCTACAGAGTCCACTTGGTGGAGAATCCCCACTTTAGTGAATGTTGAGAATATTCGAATCATCAGAGAATGGAGAATGCCCCGGGCGCGCCGGGCTGGGGAGGCTGGCAACCTGCATTCTGGTCTCAATTCTGCAGAAAGTAACACTAGGTCCTTGGAAAAGTCACTCTAACTCCTAAAAAATCTTCTTTCTCCCCTGATCTGCTCATTAAAGCTACACTGCCAAGCTTCCAAATTAAAAGGTTCCTCAAACACTTTTTCTGGTTTACAAAAAGCTGTTTTAACTGATCAAATAAGATGCATTTTCTACCAGTTCCCCATGGCAACCCTCACAGCTCTCGCCAAGTAACCTTTTGAAGTCCTATTTCGGCATGTTAGGGGTACGGCACCTTCGGGTAGAAAGATGTTTCAGATTGGGAATATAATATCTGTTTAGCTTATTTTTGTTCTGTTTTTGTGAATGCCAGGGTTTCCTTCCACCGAAACCACCTGAGCCTGAAGCTTTCTCCGGGAAGACGGAAGGCTGAATGTGAAGAGTAACACAAAAAATCCCAAAAGGAGCGTGTGAACGCCGTTGAGTTTCAAGCTGCGAATCAGCACCGACAGCTCCTACACGTTGTGGGCTTGCGGTCAGGCAGGGACCTGTGAAACAAGAGAGTCTTCCATTGCAGGACGAAGATGAGAAATCACTTTAAATCTCAGGGAGTCTTAGCCTTTGGCCATCTGTGGTTAAAATCAGTTCTGGGGCAGCTTTACCCTGAAAGATTAAGGGAAAGGATTGCTTAGGAAAAAAACACAGGCTGCCTTGTGATAAGCGCCTGAGATCCTGTCTTATGAAAAGAGGATTTGATGAGAAGGTTGGTGACGGAACTTACATCTTATTCCAGTAACGCTTCCCTGGTGGCTCAGCTGGTAAAGAATCTACCTGGGTTGGGAAGAGGCCCTGGAGGAGCGCATGGCAACCGATTTCAGTGTTCTTGCCCAGAGAATCCCACGGACAGAGGAGCTTGGTGGGCTGCAGTCCATGGGGTCACAAAGAGTCGGACACGACTGAGCAACAAAGCACACACACACACGCACACACACTCCAGCATTCTGGCCTGGAGAATTCCGTGGACTGTATCGTCCTTGGGGTGGCAGAGAGTCAGACACGACTGAGTGCCTTTCACTTTCCCATAATGCATCATGGTCCCTTGAAGCAAGGAATGCGTTAATCTGCTGACACCCTTGTGACGCTTTTGTATGAAAAGTGTAAAGATTTGGAGTGGGAGTGGGAAGGAGATAATTAAATGTATATCTTTGAATTCGACTTCAGTCAAGTTTGAATCTGAAAGACGCTCTATGAATATTTTAAAAAGAGAAAGATGTCAGAACTTGAGGTCCACTGTTTAGTAATGAACTTCCATTCGGCTAATGTCAGCTATAGCCCGTTACATCTCAAAGTGGTAAAGCGCTGCGTCCGCTGAGACTGATCTCTTCTGAAGATACAGGCTTCTGTAGTGGGATGAAGCAGGGGGTAGGGGAGGGTGGGGGGGTATTCAAAGATTTGTCCACATTCTAACCCCTGGAGCCTGCTAACGTTATCTACATGGGGATAGGGCCTTTGAAGATGTAATTAAACAGCTCGAGATGAAGTGGATTATCTGGATGGGCCCTAAATCTAATGTGAATATGCTCGTAAGACACAGAATGGAAAACAAGGCCAGCAGGAAGCAAAGTGACCTCGGAGCAGAGGCTGGAGTGAGCGGGCCCGGGCTCAGGAGTGCGGAGGCTCCCGGAGAGCAGGAGTCCCGGGGGTCCCCCTCCAGATCCTCCAGAAGCAGCGCGACCCCGCTGACACCTGTTTCAGACTTCGGCCTCTGCCACCGGGAGAGGATACGCTTCTGTTTGTTAAGCCGCACAGCTCCAGTACTTCGTTTCAGAAGCCTCAGGAAAGGAATGAAGGATTCACGACGCATCTCTCTGAGCCGTCCTAGTCCAGCCTGTCCCCGGGAACTGTTCGAGAAGGAAAGCCTGTGGGATTATGCTGATGTGCGGCAGACGCGGCGCTTTGCCAAAAAGAGACGAGCACCGGACTAGAGCGGAGCCCCTTCGGCGCTTGGGTCCTTCTGTGGGACTCCCCGCCGCTGGCAGTGCAGAGCACGGCCGGGAACACGGCAGGAAGACGCGCGGTGATTTGCCGCCAGTTACCACCGCCGGCTGCCTATCTATTTCCAATCAGTTTAAGTAAATCTCAAGATGAAAGGGTGGGATACTTGTCAATAATAAACAATACGACTGATTTTTACTTCCCAGAAGCTTCATTTGCAAAGCACTTTTAATATGCAGGTTAATTTGCACTCTCTTGTCTCACGATACCTCTGTGAAGAAGGTCAGATAGGTATGATTATGGATCTTTCAAAGCTGTGCATCTTAAAGCTGGAAAACTAATGAAGGCAGCCTGATTGAAAGGTAATTTTTTCTGATCCAATGCCCTGCTCATTGGCTTACTTGCTAGGGATTGATTGGACTCAAAAGGGACTTGATAAATTCACGACATATTTACCTGGCTGTGTCCCTGAATAAGACTAGGGAAAAAAGTTTCAAAGAAGAAAAATAGAGATTTGCCTTATCATGTACTAAAACACACAGACGTAACATCTTATATAGAGTATGATAAGGATTCCAATTCATGTTGGTGGCAAAGAGGTAGATTATTCAATAAATAGCATGGTCTTTATTTAGAGGAAAATAAAATTGTCTATCTACGCAAACACAGACAAATAATTATCAGGTCAAAGAGTTAATTGCAATAGTTAAGATGACACATAAAATACAGATTTAGGATTGAAGAAGGCATGTCTATGCATGGTGAGAGCTTGAGAGCTGTGAAGACAATTAGACAAATCTGATTATACAAATTAAAAATGGTGTGGCCAAGATGTCAGAAATAGTTAAAAGAAAAATAATATGCACTGGTAAATATTTGCAATGTATATGTTATTAATTAATATACTCAATAGCTCTGTAGCAGCGCCTCTGGGCCAGACACTGTAGTTGGTGCTGAGAACTAAACACTGAATAAGGTAAGAACAGACCACACCTCATAAAGCGTGTGACTGTGTAAGCAAGGAGCCACACGGGGCAATTTAGAGAAGGCAGTGGCACCCACGCCAGCACTCCTGCCTGGAGAGTCCCACGGAGGGAGGGGCCCGGTGGGCTACAGTCCATGGGGTCGCAGAGTCGGACCCGACTGAGCGACTTCACTTTCTTTCACTTTCTTTAAGCATTATAAAGGTCAAGTCTGGATGCCACAGGAAAATATGGTATGGAAGGGTATCAACAGACAGGAGTTAATATTTACAGTGTGTAAATGACTCGTGGAAATCGATGAGAAAAACATTAACATAGAAAAATCAACAGATATATATTGGAAATTCACAAATGGAGAAATATGGTTCACCGATAAATAAAGAAAGAATGTCTATCCTCAGGCGTAATCAAATATATGTAAACCAAAATTAGTTGTGGTGCTTTATCAGATTATCAAGAGTGAAATGAGTTGTGATGAAAACTGCTAATGATAAGAGGTGAAGAAATGGGAACTCTCACCTATTGTGGTAGGAGTGTGAATTGCAGAAACTCTGATGATGCATGTTAACACACAATTTGAAAACTGGTCTCTTTGCTCGGTGTAGTATGAACCAAATGTTTGCATCTCCCCCAAATTTACAATTGAAACCCTAACCCCCAGTGTGATGACGTTTGGGTATTTGAGAGGTAATTAGTGTTAGATAGATCAAGGGGGGGCCTCCAAGACAGGATTGGTGCCCTTGGAAACAGAGCGGAGAGCTTGCGTTTTCTCCCTCCGCAGATGCACACTGAGGACACATTGTCTTACAGAGTATTACTCAGCAAATGATAGAGTGAATCCTTGCATATAGACATGGGTATATGTCTTAAGATGTTTTAAGTGAGAATTATAGTTTGATATATATAACATGATTCATTTCTATAAATAATACATATATATATATATATATATATATATGCATATACTTATAAAGTGCTACCACCCCTGTGGCAGAAAGTGAAGAGGAACTAAAAAGCCTCTTGATGAAAGTAAAGGAGAAGAGTGAAAAAGTTGGCTTAAAGCTCAACATTCAGAAAATGAAGATCATGGCATGCAGTCCCATCACTTCATGGCAAATAGATGGGGAAACAGTGGAAACAGTGTCAGACTCTATTTTGGGGGGCTCCAAAATCACTGCAGATGGTGACTGCAGCCATGAAATTAAAAGACACTTACTCCTTGGAAGGAAAGTTATGACCAACCTAGATAGTATATTCAAAAGCAGTGACGTTACTTTGCCGACTAAGGTCCATCTAGTCAAGGCTATGGTTTTTCCTGTGGTCATGTATGGATGTGAGAGTTGGACTGTGAAGGGTGAGCGCCAAAGAATTGATGCTTTTGAACTGTAGTGTTGGAGAAGACTCTCGAGAGTCCCTCGGACTGCAAGGAGATCCAACCAGTCCATCCTAAAGGAGATCAGCCCTGGGATTTCTTTGGAAGGAATGACGCTAAAGCTGAAACTCCAGTACTTTGGCCACCTCATGCGAAGAGCTGACTCACTGGAAAAGACTCTGATGCTGGGAGGGATTGGGGGCAGGAGGAGAAGGGGACGACCGAGGATGAGATGGCTGGATGGCATCACGGACTCGATGGACGCGAGTCTGAGTGAACTCCGGGAGTTGGTGATGGACAGGAGGCCTGGCATGCTGCAATTCATGGGGTCGCAAAGAGTCAGACACGACTGAGCGACTGACCTGACTGACTTACAGTGTGCCCAGGACTGTGCTATGCATTTGGCATAATTTATCTCAAAAATAAATTTCGCTTACCCCATACAGTCACATGTGTTTAGGTAGTATTATTATCCCTATTTTACAGATAAATAATTGAGGTCTAAGAGGTTAATTTGCCTAGCCACACAGCTAATAAGCGGTAAAACTGGAGTGTCAATTTGCACTCTGAATCACTACATGGTCCATAAATGTCCAAAAAGGACAGATACCAACTTATTATTTTAGATAAGGGATGGGAATCAGAATAGAAATATTGGGGCCTTTAGTATCTTGATATTATTTATTTTACTGGCAATAAGTGACTATTGTTAAAAATTCAAAGGTTTCTCATTTGGGAAGAAAAAGAACAACTGAGGTAATTCCATGACTTTTGGATTATCTATAAAATTATGATTACAGTCAATAAATCATTGATACTGTCACATCAATGCAAAATACTCTGAAAGCTGTCATATAGGATACTTTCTTAATTTGTTATCAGAAAACCAATTCAGTTTTAAATGAAGGAAAGAAAGCTTTAACGCCAATTACTTTCCTAGAAAACTTGCAAGAGAAGGAACACTATGCAGTGTCCAAGCTCGGGTTAGCCACGGACTTCCTGAGCTTGCGTTAGCCAGATGGACGCGATTTTCCTGCCTTGTCACGTGACAGGCATCGTTGCGGCTTAGTAGAAATAGGTTTATATTGAAAGTAAATTCAGTTGAATTAAAGACCTGGATTTAAACCCTAGCCCTGCCTTTTTAACTAGGTAATTGACAAATTCTTTACCCACTTCAAACTTACTTTCTTCACATTTAAAATAGGGATATTAGTCTCTACTTTTTGGGTTTACACACATTAAATCTTCTCATGTATCCAGCACATTGCCAACTACTTTGTTGATGCTTAATAAACATTGGCTGTATCTGTAGAAATACAGTTTAAGCTCTCAACTAGAGAATTAAATTGGTCAACTCGGATTTTTCTGTCCTCAGCTCCACCAGTCCAGAAGGAAGGAGGTTTTCTCCCACTCAGTAACACAAGCCGGCAACAGCACCATCCAGACCGGGTGTTCATCGCCATGGCAACAGCCATCTCTCCCTGCCTCCTGCTCAGTGCTCCTGCTCCCGTTTCCCCTCCTCAGAGCCAGACTCAGCCTCATGGCTCCCCCTCAGATGTCCTTTTGAAAAGGATAGACAAACTGTAGCAAGGATAAATTGGATCCCTCTTCCCCCCAAAGTAAGATGCCACTGTGGTCCAATTTTAAAGCAATGTAATATTGTGTTTCCATTCTGATAACAACACAAGATTCTCTTAATTGCTGGAAACATATAGGAAGTAGGCAAGACTTTGGATACTTAGCTCTCGTGGACTTTTGTTCTTTAAAGCCCTAAACTGGGGGCAGTCCGATTGGAGTGACTGCAGGAGCAAAGGCACAGATGTAGGAGAGCTGTCAGTGAATCTGGAGGTCTGTGGGGCAGCTGGCTTTGTTGGAAGAGAAGGGTGACACAAGTGAGGAGTAGAAAATATGGCTATATTGGTAGATTGTGGTCAGGCTGTGATGAAACGGTTTCTGCTGATCTCACTGGCCTCCCAGGAGACGTCATCTCTTGTTGAACCAAATTTCTCTGTAATAATCTCTATATAGAGTCCTATACTCCCTGTGTCTCTGTGATTCTAGCATCTTCAAGTGATCCAAACGTGTAGAAACTCAACAGTATTTGGTCTTAAGCAGTTTATCATCTATGATCCTACAAGCAATGGTAATACTTGCATAAATTATTCTTCTAGCTGACAATTTCCAACAAGCAGATATGTCTAAATTTTAATTTTTACAGGAATAATGTTTTTGCAAACATTAAACTAACATTTTTTTTCATTCTCAGAAATCATGTAGCTATGTAGCTCTGTGTTTAACAGATCAATGGACTTCACTTCAAACTCACGGGAGTTTGAAACTGAGAAGTCATTTCTTGGCAGTGAGTGGAAAACCATCTTTTAAAAAATTTGCAGTGAGATCGTAGTGTGGAAATCCAGGCTCTGCTTGGGGAGATGGAGCGGGGGAAGGTGGTTTAAATTTGCCAAAACTCCCATGACAAATCAAATGCTAAGCCTACAGAATCTGGGTGACTGTATTTTAGCTTAAGCTGTAATGTAGCGAGGACTGGTATTTGCTCTAAGGGACATTTCCCCCTTAGAGAGACGGGGAAAGCCCTTCCTTTTTTGAGAGGAGGTTGCTAAGAGAAGAAAGCAGAAATGCAAGTCATCAAATGTGAGTATCCCAGCTGCCTGGCCCCTTGGGGTTTAATTGAGTACGTAGCACAAACAGGTTCCAGAAGAGTGACTTATCCCAGGATGCATCTCAGAGCATCTCCACAGCTGGCACACCACTACATCTAGCGTGGTGCCAGGCTGGGTTTTAGAAAAGGCTGGGGAAGGTGTCTAGAGGGCTGAGCTTCGGCCATCACCCCATTTCTTCACATCCTGCCGTGTGCTGTAGTGCTGGCAGGGACGGGGATAAGACACAGCGGACCAGAGGAAGCCTGGGATGAGAAAGAAGATGACACAGGTGTGGTGTTTCGACCAGAGCTAAGAGCGCCCGGGGGAAAGCGCACTTCAGAGAGGAGGTTCTGGGGGAACAGACCGGCCTGAGGCTACTCTGTCTTAGGAAGGCGATTTCCTGAATTATATGGGAGGCACACAGGGCCCCCAAACAGGCCAGTCATCCAATCACAAATGTCACTTCCTTCTGATTTAAGGGTTGACCGAGAAACGCTTCCACATGAGTTCAGTGCAGTCGCTCAGTCGTGTCCGACTCTTTGCGACCCCAGGAATCGCAGCACGCCAGGCCTCCCTGTCCATCACCAACTCCCGGAGTTCACTCAGACTCGCGTCCATCGAGTCCATGATGCCATCCAGCCATCTCATCCTCGGTCGTCCCCTTCTCCTCCTGCCCCCAATCCCTCCCAGCATCAGAGTCTTTTCCAGTGAGTCAGCTCTTCGCATGAGGTGGCCAAAGTACTGGAGCTTCAGCTTCAGCGTCAGTCCTTCCAATGAACATCCAGGACTGATCTTCTATAGGATGGACTGGTTGCTTGTTCACATGCGTAGACAGTTCTTATTTCATCGTCCAATAAAAGAGGAAGTTAAGCTTTCAGTCCAGAGATAATTTATCTTTTCATCGTTTTTGCTGTACTATTTTACTAAAATGTTTTTAAACTTTTCGTGCAGTATAGTTGATTCACAGTGTCGTGGTAGTTTTGCTGGACGGCAGAACGAGTCGGTGCCGGGACCAGCCGGCAAATCGAACAAGTCCGAAAGGAGAACGACGAAGCTGGGAAATAAAGACAAAGACGAAGCATGGGGTCGAGAGGGCCGGTGCACAAAACTGCAGCCGCTAAGTGCAACCGCGCGCCGACTTTATTTTTCCCAGTGCTTATGTATGTTTGAAGCAGAAAAAGAAAAAGAAAGAAAACTTAAAGGGTAACTTAGATATTGTCCAGACTGACGCCTGTTTTCCTTTAAGGCATAAGCATAACATTCTGTTATTTTCTTAGGTAGCTAAGTTACAATCTTCAATGGTTATTCCACCCCTGTCACAGAACCAGATGCTCTCACAATATCCTTGGGAAAAACATCTTTGAGGAGGTGGGACAGGGAGCTATTTTTGCTTATCAGCAAAACCTTGGATCAAGGCAGCTCCCAGAGCTATGTCTTGTTCCCAAGACCCCTGTTCCCAGGGCAGCTCCCCGCAAGTCAGCTGTTCATGAACACGCATCTGCTCTTTTTCGGGTTCTTTCCCCGCACGGGCATCGCAGGGTGCTGAGCAGCGGCCCCTGCGCTGTGCGGCCGGCCGCCTTCGCTGCGTGTCCACCGAGCGGGGTGGAAGCAGGTCAGCCCGTCTCCCGGCTCACCCCTCCCCCTGCTCCCCGCTCTGGAAACCACTGGCTCGCTTTCTATCTCTGTGACTCCTCTTCCGTTTTGTAAACAGGTTCATTTGCACCATTTTTTAATATTCCACATATAAGTGATGCCATATTGTAATTGCCTTCGAGCTACCTCGCTTAGTGTGACAGTCTCTGGATTCACCCCTGTGGCTGCGAGCGGCCTCATCTCATGCTTTTTATAGCTGAGTGGCATCCCGCTGCACATGCGCACCACGTCTTCTCCATGCGTTTCCTCTGCCGACGGACGTTTGGGATGCGTCCATGTTCTGGCTCTTGCGAGCCGTGTTGCAGCGGTCGTCGGGGTGCACGCGTCGTTTCAGAGTATGGTTTTCTCCAGATACATGTCCAAGAGTGGGACTGCTGGATTATGTGGCAGCTCTATTTTTAGTTTCTGAAGGAACCCCACACTGTTCTCCATAATGATTGTGCCAACTTACATCCCCACCAACAGTTTCTTTTAAAAGACAGTTTCTGTATTCAGAGCCCCTTTGGTTCCGTTCCCATGTTTTCCTAAATGCACTGCAGATTTTTCTTTGTATCTCCAGCAGATTTTCAGTCTTTCCTAATTCTACATCTCTTCCATGGAAAGTTTTCTCATTTTTAGAGTTATTCTAAAGTCATCGCTTTCACCTACCTGTTTACCTGTTTAGGTACATTTCTATGTTACCATCACAATGAAAACACTGGCCTTTTAAGGAACAATCAGATAATGATTTGAAATTTATTTTGTCTTATAGCTGGTGCAGCAAAGCCACTCCAAGGGTTGGTTCTCTTCTGTCCCCAGATAAAATTGGAGAAATGTACCATTAACCTTTCTGGTCATAGCTAGAAAAAAAAACTTAATCTGTAGAGTGGCTTCAATACAAACACCTGGATTTCTAGTCAAAACTCTGAGTTGTATTCACACTTACAATCTCTCTTTCCTCCAGCTCTGGCCATGCGGGAAGGGGAAGGGGCGGGACTCGCTCCATCACGCCCCAGCCCGCTCGACCATCTGCCCTCAGCTCCTTGACGGGAGGCAGGGAGGAGAGGCGAGGTGGCCGGGAGGCGGCTGGGGTCTTCCTTGACTGGCCTCCCTCAGTGCTGGGCGTCCCAAGCTGGCTTTGCCACAGAACATTTTCCTGGGTTTCCTGGAAGCCACCCTTTGCTGGCAGTCTCTCACTGCCCTTTCCTTTGATGTGGGTGCAAGTTTGTCCCAATCACCAGCTTCCTCTCACCGTCCCTGGATATCTGTGGTACATTTCCATCTCTGACTGCAACATCTTGCCCAAACACAGCCCATTTGCCCTTTAACCACCTGGTAGGAATCCTTTTCGACCATAGAAAGAGGAAAGGTCGCTCAGGCACGTCCGACTCTGCGACCCCATGGACTGTAGCCCGCCAGGCTCCTCCGTCCATGGGATTCTCCAGGCAAGAGTACTGGAGTGGGGTGCCATTGCCTTCTCCAGGGGATCTTCCTGACCCAGGGATCAAACCCAGGTCTCCCGCACTGCTGTCTGAGCCACCAGGGAATCCACCATTCCCTACCCTTACTTTGAGAAAGTCAAAAATGGGTTTGGCCCGTGTGTGTGACAAGCCTCGCAGATGCCGTCTTGTGCATCATTTTGGATGCAGTTCCCATCTGCCCTCTGAGAGCTTCAGCCTACTCCAAGCCTGAGAGCCCTCCGCGTCTCCTGCAGACAGATCGCGTCAGGGTGGCGGGTGGGTGTGTGACGGCGAGTGCTCCTGCGTTCTCCGCCTCCTCATCCCCGGGACCCTGACCTCCTCTTCCACCTTCCAAGTGCCTCCTTTGGCGGAGGCAATCCTAGAGCACCTATTGCATGCCGTCTTCATCCTTTGATTCTGTCACTTTTCCCAGTTTATTATTGCTTTGGTGGATATTTCCTCACCTCCTAACCTGAAGATTTTTAGTTGCTGTTCCCACTTTCAAGTCCACTCAAGGGTCCTATGAGAAAGGTGAGGACTGTGTTTCTTAGAGAGAAAAGTGTAGGAAGTGTCTTCAATAGACTGGGCTCTCTGTCACAGATTCTTATTTGCGCCAAGGGAGCTCTGTCTGCTCATAAGAACAGGAGAGACCCTATTGTGCGTTGGCCACAAAGGTGGAGCCTCGAGCATGGAAAAGCATCATGCTGTGAACTCTGTGTGCAGCATTCCAGCTTGTGTGTGCTTATTTTGTTCCACTTCTTTACTTGTAGTGGAAGGGCAAATTAAAACAGCTTTAAAAAATGATCTTGGTAAAACAACAAGCATGTTTTTTTCAGATTAATATTTAAAAGACAATAATAGAAATGGGTAAAATGATGTTACGGCAGAGCTACGAAGATGTTAAAATCAGCACACTGTATTTTATTGTGATCAGTGATTTATTTGGCCACCTGATAAAAGCTATAAATGCTTCCCACTTTCCTCTGGATCCTAAAAAGAATGTCTCTTGTTCACATTAGACTAATATTCTTTAGAAAATAACTTGAATTTAAGAAGCTAAATATTTAGAAAAATTTTGGTTAGATTGCCTATTAAAGAGGGTTTATATATTCACCATTAGTAATTGCCAATGAGAAAACTCTGAACAGCTGCCATCTAGAATTCTAAAATATCACTCCTTGTTAAATGTGCGACGCTAGCTCCACAAAATGAAGTGCAATTTTCTCTTCAGTCAGAGAAAAGAGCAAGTTTAAGATTAGTTATGCATTAAACAGTCCATTTGGGGAGGCTAATTAGAGAGAGACCTTGAAATAGAAGTCATCAGAAAAAGCTAGCAGATGAGTCTTTTCGGAGACTTAATTTGTCCTTTGCCGCAAACAGGAACACCTGTGAAAAGTGCACGTCTGGGTATGAGGTTCACAAGCTTTGCCGATCCTGAGGGGAAGGACGCTACTGGTTCAGGAGACTGTCTTTAGGGGCCCCAGAGCCTCTGAGTACCAGGTTTCCAAACGAGCAGACCAGGTGTGAAGAATTGAGTGCCGAAACAATGGACACAGGCATGGGAGAATTTGGATTGTTCTGTTTCCCCCAGGACTTTATTAGGGCCAAGAGTGAGCAGAACAGACAGCGCTAAGATAGCCACACTTTTAACAGGAAACCCAATATGTGAAAAAAGTGTCTGAATTCTATCCCACTTACATACACTTGGATTCGCGTAATTCTCACTCCAGCCAAATAACAATGCCCCTGGAAACTGGCCTAGTTTAACATCATGTTATTTTTGGAAACATTTTCATCGAGAATGAGAAAGAAGTAATTCTGTGTAAGTTGCATTTGCTTTGGTATCAGTAATGTGCATGTTTCTAGAATATGAGACAATACATTTCTTAGCAAATTTGTGTCACTATCAGCATCCACATTTCTCCGTATTATCTCATAAGGGGGCAAGCAAAACGCT
This sequence comes from Neotragus pygmaeus, assembly GCA_006410875.1. NCBI lineage: Eukaryota > Metazoa > Chordata > Mammalia > Artiodactyla > Bovidae > Neotragus > Neotragus pygmaeus. Next base: position 60,246 of record SJYV01009713.1, on the reverse strand, counting down.
TTGGAGAAAAGTATGTGTGAACTGGCCATTGTGAGTGCTGTCTACCTTATTTATTGACCACTCTCATGGAATATCTCTGGGAAGACTGCTCTGGGCCTTCTTTGTAAGGAATGGACAGAATGCCCCTGGAGAGAAGTCCACAATCATAAAATCACAAATTAAGAATTTTCCTCTTAAAGCCTCTGTTTTCTGAAGGGTTGGCAGCCCAGCCCCGAAACCAGATAGATGGTAAGTTCAACAGTTTAACTTTATCAGTGTCGGAAACTCTCGGGTGATCTGTGGAAATCTAAGGCCTTGTAGAGAAACTATCTCTACTGTGAAAAAGCTAGTTCTGTTCTTCACATACAGAACGACAGGGCTGAGGAGGGTCACTTCTGGTGATCACGGAATGAGGTTTAATGGCAGGTCGAGGCGGCCCGGCCTCTGACTCGGGACGGGCAGTGACTGAAGCCGAGGGGAGCTTTCCGGCCTTGCTGGTCAGTGGCCTTTCACCCTTCAAGCATCCCCTTCAAGCATCCCTCACCTTTTCAGAGGAGGTATCCTGGTCTCTTGACCTGGGTCAGTCACTGCAAGTATCTACAAAAAAGTATATAAAGAAAAATCTGCGAATCTCTGCAGAGAGAATCTCAGGGATGTGGACCACCTCATTCATGTTTAATTCCCACACAAGAGGTGGTATTCAGAGCCTTTAACAAACCAATAAGACAGCTTCACAGATGCTTCAAAGCGCCCTGGAACAGACCCGAAGTCCCCAGCCGGGGCCTGCGGAGGCTGATCGCCCGCGGGGACCCCGCTCGCCCTGAAGGCGTGTCTGTGCTCCGTCAGCGCAGCCGCGCCGGCGAGTGCCGCCCGCTGGGACGCCCCGCTCCGGCCCGGGGGCACAGACCGGGGCAGAGACCGGGGCAGAGACCGGGGCAGAGACCGGGGAGGCCGGCTCGGAGGGCGGCTCGGGCAGGCGGCGCCGCGGGACCAGCAGGCCGGAGGGGAGGCCCGCTGGCCGCCCTGCGGAGCCGCGGGGGCCCCGGCTGCTGCCCTGGCGGCTCGGGGCGCCTCCCGCCGGGCCGGGCCCACGCGCTGCCCCGGCCGAGGGCGCGGCGGGCTCGGAGGGCGGCGCCCCTGCTCGGCGAGGCCGGCCCCGCGGGAGAAGGCCGCCCCCGGCGAGCGGCTGCAGGGCCCGCGGGGCGGGCAGGCCCGGGCAGGCCCCGGAGACCGCACCGCGCTTCCGAGTGAGCGGTGGGCGCCCGCGGGGCCGCCTTTTCTGGGGGCGCCTTGCAAAGAGAAAGAAAGAAAAAAAGTGAAGCCGCTCACCCGTATCCGGCCCTTTGGGACCCCGTGGGCTGTGGCCCAGCAGGCTCCTCTGTCCGTGAGATCCTCCCGGCAAGAACACTGGAGTGGGCGCCATTTCCTTCTCTGGGGACCTCCCCAGCCAGGAATCGAACCCGGGGCTCCTGCAGTGCAGGCGGCGCTGTGCCACCCGGGCCGCCAGGGAAGCGCTGGGAACAGGAGGCCTAAATGCACTCCCCTCAAATGCATGATTGTCTGTTCCTCCTCGCTGAAAGTCAGTCAAGTATACACAAAAAATGAGTTTTCCTTTTTCTCTGGAAAATTCCTCAACACCTAAAAATGTTGCTGCTGTCTTTAAAGTTACCATGCATTCATTGTAGATGACTGAGAAAAAATTTCCTTTAAAAATTACTTACATTCTCGCTGCATGTTATTTTAGTATATTTATTTACATAGTCTTAGCAGTCCATGGGGTCGCGAAGAGTCGGACACGACTGAGGGACTTCCCTTTCACGTCTCACCTTCCTGCCCTGGAGAAGGCAATGGCGCCCACTCCAGTGATCTTGCCCGGAGAGTCCCGGGGCCGGGGAGCCNTGGTTAAAAGGTTTAAGTTTGGAATTGTCCTGAATTTAGATCCACTAACTCACTAACATCTTAGTTAGGGAGAGAGCTCTTATAGTTTGTCAAAACCCGAGGGCCCCAATTTATCTCCTGCACCTCTTATCCTCTGAGCAGGGAGCCTGGAGGCTCCCCCAGGAGGGCTGGGGAAGTAGGTGCTCCAAGCATTACAGAGGGCCTTGCCCCAGATGCCCGGAGCATGGGTGGTGGCTGATGCTGTGGAGCCAGGCCTGCGAAAGGCTGGCTTTTTTAACCTTGGTTCCAGAACCAAGGATGCTGGATAGCTGGCCTACAAGGGGTGGATTCCAGTCTTGGTGGCTAAGAAAGTGCTAGGTGAGTTCACGTGGGTAGACAGGGGACTGCCCCGAATGACCCTGAAGGCCGTCCCAGCCACCACTGTTAGGATGCCACTGACTCCTGCTGCCCCTGTCTGGAGCGCCTGCCAAGCATCAATAGGTTCTGTATTCTGGTTCTGTTTCCAGGTGGGAGGACCCATCCTTTGCCCAGATGATGGGATGGAAGCAAGCTCCTTAGAGCACAAATCAGTCGTGTTCTGCTCTCTTAATTGGTGATTTACTGTTTGTTGAACAAACAGGGCACGGACTTGGCAAAGGAGGCAAGAGGTGGGGGGCTTCCAGGTCAGTTCCCCAGCCGAGCAAAGGTCAGGCCAGAGAAGCAGGGGGAGACAAACGGACCTCCCTAACGTGAGGCTCCTGCTGCGGGNTTACTGTTTGTTGAACAAACAGGGCACGGACTTGGCAAAGGAGGCAAGAGGTGGGGGGCTTCCAGGTCAGTTCCCCAGCCGAGCAAAAGTCAGGCCAGAGAAGCAGGGGGAGACAAACGGACCTCCCTAACGTGAGGCTCCTGCTGCGGGGTGGGGGTGGGGGCTGAGCTCCAGCAGCTCCACACAGACGCTTTGTTCTCTGCAGGGGAGGAGTGTGGGGAGTGGAGGACTGGGGGGAGGCCAGCAGGTGACTCAGGCCTTAATTCTGGACCAGGGCCCTTTCCTGGGCTGGAAAAGCTGGGTGAGGAGAGCTACTGTCCTTCTCTCCCCTGAAGAGTTCCCAGGGCTCCCTTCCGGGAGAAGGGCAGCTCGGCTCCCTCTTCTCGCCCGAGCCAGCTCCAGACTGGAGAGCCCTGGGGCCACGGAAACGCCAGGCTGTCCGGTAATTAGGNCTACTGTCCTTCTCTCCCCTGAAGAGTTCCCAGGGCTCCCTTCCGGGAGAAGGGCAGCTCGGCTCCCTCTTCTCGCCCGAGCCAGCTCCAGACTGGAGAGCCCTGGGGCCACGGAAACGCCAGGCTGTCCGGTAATTAGGGCCGGCAGGAAGTGATCCAGGGAATTACCGGGGTCAGGCGCCCCATCGAAGGCCAGGGCTTTGGAAGGGTGGCTGGGTTGTAATCTCGATTTGAGATCGGTTGATTTTGTAGTTAGTTCCAAAAAGAAAAGTCAGCTCTAATTAATCTGGGGACTTGGGAGTGCAGGAGGAACAGGGGCCAGAGAGCACAGGCTGGGGGCTGGAGGCAGGCGGAGCAGGCGGGCTGTCAGCCCCCACGAGGCCTCAGATGTGGGGCCCACGTCTCAGCTCCCTGATCTGCTTTAATTGAAATGGCCTGGATGCCCCCCCAGGAATTCCTGGCTTTGAAAGCAAGTGCTGTCCCCCTCTGCCTCCTCAGCTTCCCTCTGCAGGGCATGCTCTGGTGCATGTCAGCATGGCATGGAGCCTAGGGTTGCCCAGGTCCTCTGGGAGTCAGGGGATGCAGGGAAGTTTTAGGAGGTCTCTCCGCTGGGGTGCACAGCTCAGACAGCCTTCTCCTGGCTTTATTGGAGGTCGCAGGACCAGGTCAGTTCCCTGGGGAAGCATTCGGGTAGAATCAGTGCCAATGGGCAAAGCACTCCCCTTCTTTGGTTCTTTGAATAAAATACACCAAGTACCCCCAAGTTCTCTGCCTTAGATGTTCACAGAGAGCCTGGGAGACTTGGAGGAGGGCCTGAATCCAGCCACAACCTTCTCACAAGAAGGAAAACAGGCCAGTTCTCTTCTTCTTTCCTTCTAGTGGAGGAGATGGAAGTAGGCAGTGGTGGTGGGATACTGGAAATTATAGGTCCCCTGGGCTCATAAAACCCATAGTAAAGTCATCCAGAACAAGACTTTGGGGCCAGAAAGACCTGGCTTCACTGCTTTGTAGCTGTGGCCCTAGGGGGATTCACCTCTTTGAACCTCGGTTTGCTCATCTGTAAACTAGGGATAGAGGATCTGATGAGATGATGCAAGCAAAGTGCCCCTNCCGCCAGGCTCCTCCGTCCATGGGATTCTCCAGGCAAGAGTACTGGAGTGGGGTGCCATTGCCTTCTCCAGGGGATCTTCCTGACCCAGGGATCAAACCCAGGTCTCCCGCACTGCTGTCTGAGCCACCAGGGAATCCACCATTCCCTACCCTTACTTTGAGAAAGTCAAAAATGGGTTTGGCCCGTGTGTGTGACAAGCCTCGCAGATGCCGTCTTGTGCATCATTTTGGATGCAGTTCCCATCTGCCCTCTGAGAGCTTCAGCCTACTCCAAGCCTGAGAGCCCTCCGCGTCTCCTGCAGACAGATCGCGTCAGGGTGGCGGGTGGGTGTGTGACGGCGAGTGCTCCTGCGTTCTCCGCCTCCTCATCCCCGGGACCCTGACCTCCTCTTCCACCTTCCAAGTGCCTCCTTTGGCGGAGGCAATCCTAGAGCACCTATTGCATGCCGTCTTCATCCTTTGATTCTGTCACTTTTCCCAGTTTATTATTGCTTTGGTGGATATTTCCTCACCTCCTAACCTGAAGATTTTTAGTTGCTGTTCCCACTTTCAAGTCCACTCAAGGGTCCTATGAGAAAGGTGAGGACTGTGTTTCTTAGAGAGAAAAGTGTAGGAAGTGTCTTCAATAGACTGGGCTCTCTGTCACAGATTCTTATTTGCGCCAAGGGAGCTCTGTCTGCTCATAAGAACAGGAGAGACCCTATTGTGCGTTGGCCACAAAGGTGGAGCCTCGAGCATGGAAAAGCATCATGCTGTGAACTCTGTGTGCAGCATTCCAGCTTGTGTGTGCTTATTTTGTTCCACTTCTTTACTTGTAGTGGAAGGGCAAATTAAAACAGCTTTAAAAAATGATCTTGGTAAAACAACAAGCATGTTTTTTTCAGATTAATATTTAAAAGACAATAATAGAAATGGGTAAAATGATGTTACGGCAGAGCTACGAAGATGTTAAAATCAGCACACTGTATTTTATTGTGATCAGTGATTTATTTGGCCACCTGATAAAAGCTATAAATGCTTCCCACTTTCCTCTGGATCCTAAAAAGAATGTCTCTTGTTCACATTAGACTAATATTCTTTAGAAAATAACTTGAATTTAAGAAGCTAAATATTTAGAAAAATTTTGGTTAGATTGCCTATTAAAGAGGGTTTATATATTCACCATTAGTAATTGCCAATGAGAAAACTCTGAACAGCTGCCATCTAGAATTCTAAAATATCACTCCTTGTTAAATGTGCGACGCTAGCTCCACAAAATGAAGTGCAATTTTCTCTTCAGTCAGAGAAAAGAGCAAGTTTAAGATTAGTTATGCATTAAACAGTCCATTTGGGGAGGCTAATTAGAGAGAGACCTTGAAATAGAAGTCATCAGAAAAAGCTAGCAGATGAGTCTTTTCGGAGACTTAATTTGTCCTTTGCCGCAAACAGGAACACCTGTGAAAAGTGCACGTCTGGGTATGAGGTTCACAAGCTTTGCCGATCCTGAGGGGAAGGACGCTACTGGTTCAGGAGACTGTCTTTAGGGGCCCCAGAGCCTCTGAGTACCAGGTTTCCAAACGAGCAGACCAGGTGTGAAGAATTGAGTGCCGAAACAATGGACACAGGCATGGGAGAATTTGGATTGTTCTGTTTCCCCCAGGACTTTATTAGGGCCAAGAGTGAGCAGAACAGACAGCGCTAAGATAGCCACACTTTTAACAGGAAACCCAATATGTGAAAAAAGTGTCTGAATTCTATCCCACTTACATACACTTGGATTCGCGTAATTCTCACTCCAGCCAAATAACAATGCCCCTGGAAACTGGCCTAGTTTAACATCATGTTATTTTTGGAAACATTTTCATCGAGAATGAGAAAGAAGTAATTCTGTGTAAGTTGCATTTGCTTTGGTATCAGTAATGTGCATGTTTCTAGAATATGAGACAATACATTTCTTAGCAAATTTGTGTCACTATCAGCATCCACATTTCTCCGTATTATCTCATAAGGGGGCAAGCAAAACGCTTTGGAGAAAAGTATGTGTGAACTGGCCATTGTGAGTGCTGTCTACCTTATTTATTGACCACTCTCATGGAATATCTCTGGGAAGACTGCTCTGGGCCTTCTTTGTAAGGAATGGACAGAATGCCCCTGGAGAGAAGTCCACAATCATAAAATCACAAATTAAGAATTTTCCTCTTAAAGCCTCTGTTTTCTGAAGGGTTGGCAGCCCAGCCCCGAAACCAGATAGATGGTAAGTTCAACAGTTTAACTTTATCAGTGTCGGAAACTCTCGGGTGATCTGTGGAAATCTAAGGCCTTGTAGAGAAACTATCTCTACTGTGAAAAAGCTAGTTCTGTTCTTCACATACAGAACGACAGGGCTGAGGAGGGTCACTTCTGGTGATCACGGAATGAGGTTTAATGGCAGGTCGAGGCGGCCCGGCCTCTGACTCGGGACGGGCAGTGACTGAAGCCGAGGGGAGCTTTCCGGCCTTGCTGGTCAGTGGCCTTTCACCCTTCAAGCATCCCCTTCAAGCATCCCTCACCTTTTCAGAGGAGGTATCCTGGTCTCTTGACCTGGGTCAGTCACTGCAAGTATCTACAAAAAAGTATATAAAGAAAAATCTGCGAATCTCTGCAGAGAGAATCTCAGGGATGTGGACCACCTCATTCATGTTTAATTCCCACACAAGAGGTGGTATTCAGAGCCTTTAACAAACCAATAAGACAGCTTCACAGATGCTTCAAAGCGCCCTGGAACAGACCCGAAGTCCCCAGCCGGGGCCTGCGGAGGCTGATCGCCCGCGGGGACCCCGCTCGCCCTGAAGGCGTGTCTGTGCTCCGTCAGCGCAGCCGCGCCGGCGAGTGCCGCCCGCTGGGACGCCCCGCTCCGGCCCGGGGGCACAGACCGGGGCAGAGACCGGGGCAGAGACCGGGGCAGAGACCGGGGAGGCCGGCTCGGAGGGCGGCTCGGGCAGGCGGCGCCGCGGGACCAGCAGGCCGGAGGGGAGGCCCGCTGGCCGCCCTGCGGAGCCGCGGGGGCCCCGGCTGCTGCCCTGGCGGCTCGGGGCGCCTCCCGCCGGGCCGGGCCCACGCGCTGCCCCGGCCGAGGGCGCGGCGGGCTCGGAGGGCGGCGCCCCTGCTCGGCGAGGCCGGCCCCGCGGGAGAAGGCCGCCCCCGGCGAGCGGCTGCAGGGCCCGCGGGGCGGGCAGGCCCGGGCAGGCCCCGGAGACCGCACCGCGCTTCCGAGTGAGCGGTGGGCGCCCGCGGGGCCGCCTTTTCTGGGGGCGCCTTGCAAAGAGAAAGAAAGAAAAAAAGTGAAGCCGCTCACCCGTATCCGGCCCTTTGGGACCCCGTGGGCTGTGGCCCAGCAGGCTCCTCTGTCCGTGAGATCCTCCCGGCAAGAACACTGGAGTGGGCGCCATTTCCTTCTCTGGGGACCTCCCCAGCCAGGAATCGAACCCGGGGCTCCTGCAGTGCAGGCGGCGCTGTGCCACCCGGGCCGCCAGGGAAGCGCTGGGAACAGGAGGCCTAAATGCACTCCCCTCAAATGCATGATTGTCTGTTCCTCCTCGCTGAAAGTCAGTCAAGTATACACAAAAAATGAGTTTTCCTTTTTCTCTGGAAAATTCCTCAACACCTAAAAATGTTGCTGCTGTCTTTAAAGTTACCATGCATTCATTGTAGATGACTGAGAAAAAATTTCCTTTAAAAATTACTTACATTCTCGCTGCATGTTATTTTAGTATATTTATTTACATAGTCTTAGCAGTCCATGGGGTCGCGAAGAGTCGGACACGACTGAGGGACTTCCCTTTCACTTCTCACCTTCCTGCCCTGGAGAAGGCAATGGCGCCCACTCCAGTGCTCTTGCCCGGAGAGTCCCGGGGCCGGGGAGCCTGGTGGGCTGCCCTCTGAGGGCTCGCACGGAGTCGGACACGCCTGACGCGACAGCAGCGGCACCAGTTCGCAGACTTGGCTGCAGCCCCGGCGCGGGCCCGGCTCTCACCCGCTTCAGCGGCCGGTGACTTCCTCGCAGGGAACGTTTGGGGCAGAGGCGGCCAGCGCCCTCTCCTTCGGTAAGGGAGCCCAGGCCCTCGGCTTGTTGCTTGAGCAGAACTGACTGTGCAGAGAGAAGCCTTAGGGGAACCCGGGCGTGTGGCGCAGGGCTGGGCCGGGCCTCAGGCGCCGCCAGCACGCGGCTGCCCTGCCCCCGCGGCGGCTCCGCCCGCCCGTGCCCACAGCGCTCCCGGGTGCGCGCTCCGCACACAGCTGTGCCCGGCGGTTCCCAGCCCGTGTCTGCCCGGGTCTCGAGCCGCTGGCCTTCGCCTCGGAAGTGGCATCACGGGAGCTTGCGGCTCTTCGCCGCGCCAGCTCACCCTGCGGACGCGGGCCCTGGCAGCCCGCACAGTGGCCGTGGCCCCAGGCCTCCCCGCGGGCGTGGCGGGTCGCGCAGCCCCCTGGGCCTGCCTCCTTGCGGGGTGCCCGCGAGCAGCGCGGGACGGACGGCTTCCCTCTTCCTGCCTCCCCCAAGCCTGTCTGTTTCTGGAGGCCTGTCCGGCGCTCCTGCGGATCCTCTCCCCGACGCCTCCCTGAGCTCACTTCAGTCTCACCGGGCGCTGGAGTTGCACCTCCCTGTGCTCGTCCTGTTTCCACACGGACTGCGTTAGTTCCCCCGCCGCTACTGGAGGAAAAGCGCTTTCTTCCTTGGGCCCCTGCTGTGTGTGAACTACTGCGGCGCACGTTTCACAGGAAACGGACAGGAAACAGCTCTTTCCCACAGACGGGGGGGGGGCAGCCACGGCCCTCTCCTCTGCCCGGGCTTTCTTCCTCGTCTCTCGCTGGACAGTCCACAGGGTCTCCATAAGCCGGGTTCTGCCCGCACTGCTGATCGAGTGGTGGTTAGGTTCCGTGACCAGCTGCAGAAAGCCAGGGTGGCGACTGGAAAGAGCGGGGAACCCGGCTTGCGGAGCAAACTGGAGCAAGCTGTGCAGCGGCTGGCCCTTCTCGGGGGCCTGGCAGGGGCGTCGAGGCCGAGGCCGGCGGCGGCGGCTGCTCCTGGCGGGTGGGTCGAGGCCAGAGACGGCTTGGGAGCCCCTCAGGGGGTCTGCCTCGTCTTGCAGAAGCCGGCCTGCGTCCTGTAAGCGATCACACGGCCTGGGGCGCAGACCCGGGGCCCCCCTGACCTTACGCGAGGTCCCGGGGGAGGCCGCCTGGCTGCTCTGGGTTTGCTCCTCCCGGCTGGAAGATGACGCGCCTCCAGAAGGCCGGCTTCACGGTTATTCTGGGTCTGTGCCGCCCCTCAGAGCCCCGTGGTTTGGCTGTTTTCTGTTTGAGTGTTTTAATGTAGATTTTCTTGGCCACCCTGGGTCTTAGTTGTGGCTGTAGATCTTCTGTCTCGGCTGTGGCGTGTGGGATCTGGCTCCCGACCAGGCAGAGACCCGGCGCCCTGCGTTGGGAGCTGAGTCTCAGCCCCGGACCAGCAGGGAAGTCCTGGAGCTCAGGGCCCTGCACTTGGGTTGGGGTTCTGTCCACACTGGCTTGGAAAGTTCTTACAATATTTGAATAAAGAGCCCGGCGTTTTGACTTCGCGCTGAGCCCTGCGAATTATTCAGCTGGCCCCTCGGGCCAGGTCAGGGGCTCCCCAGGATCCCTGGGGCTGTCCTGTGGACTAAGGGACCCAAAGCCGATAGGTGTGGGAACAGTGGGTTCGCTGTTAAGAGTATGGAAGCAGCATGGAAACAGCTGTGTTTTAAAAAAAGTCTCCAGTCTTCAGTGTGCTGATGCGCAGCCACCCAGGAAGGGGGTGTGAGAGTCGTTCCCAGACTTGCTTGGCCTCAAAGCCTCTTCTTTGTACAAGAAGCATGGAGTGTAACACGCATCACACGACTGCTGGGGAGTGCTGGCCTTGCGGTTTGCTTGGGTGCCTGTGAACCCTGCAGCCTTTACCTTTAATTGGTGAGATGATGTGGAGAGTGCAGCTGGGGGGAGCGGGGGAAGCTGCAGCTAAGGGTGAGGATGGTGCTGCTTGCTGACCAGGGCCCTGCTGCAGGGAAGGAGCCAGTCTCAAGGGAGCCCACCCGGACCCACCATTCTCCTCCTCTGAGTCTTCGCTTATCTGGTTTTGTCTCCTCATGTGCTCTGTGCTACTTCAATCCAGTGATTCTTGTTGTTTCTTCTTCTAAAACGTATTTCAAATTTATCTACCCACCTCCCAGCTTCACCCTGGTCTAAAGCACGCTGCCCCAAAGGGACCACCACTCCCGTCTGCTTACCCCCCGAGCTCCAGCCCGTTCTCCACGCGGCGCTCTTCCCCGACTTTCTTTTCAAAGTGTAAACCAGCTTCACACCACCGCTCAGCCTGAAGCCCTTCGAAAGTCTTTCTACAGTTGGGAGAAAATCCAGATTCCTTCTCATGATCGATGCCTCGGAAGCCCACCTGCTTCTCCAGCTCCTTCTCAAGCTGCCTGGCCCTTGAGTCCTTCTTGATAATCCCCAATTCGTTTTCTTCTTAAGAACTTTTCACTTGGGCTCACAGGATTTTGTTCATTCCAGTCCCCGCTTTTCAAAAGGCTGGTTCCTCCTCGTGCCTCAGATCTCCACTGAAACTCACGAAGACGTTCCCTGCCCCCTCTGCGGAAGCAGGACCCTGCAGCCCCCCTAGCGCCAGCCAGCCCGGTCGATGCACTCAGCGCCGTCTGCTCTTCAGCCCTCATATCCGCAGCGAGCTGCGAGTAACCTGTTCACTGGCCTGCCGTCTGCTTATTCACTAGAACACAGGTAGCCCGGGCCCGGATTGCGTTCCTCTCGTGTCTCCAGTTCTCGGCACATGCCTGGCACATGATGTGCGTCCAGTAAATACTTTCTGACTGAATAATTCCTAAAGGTCCGTATCGAATGCCGGCCCCTTGTCCACGGCGCCTTCCTCCCAAGCAGAGGGATGCCTCCGTTGTCTGCGCTCCTGCAGCTCTCTATCTGTGCTCCGTCACCGCTCTCCTCCCTGCCTCTTAGCAGTATTTGCAGGGTGATTGCATCCTCCCAGTTCCTCGGGTTCCTGTCGCGGTGTCTTAGCAATCTTTTTATACTCCCACTGTGTCTGGCACCGAATAGGTGCTCAATGAATTCTGATTGAATTGATTTGAATAACTGAAAGAACTTTCAACAGAAAAGGCAACTAAAAAAAATGTTAGAGAGGTTTGTTTAAAAACAAAACCGCAGTAAGCCCTGGCCTCCTTGCCAACGGTCATGTTTCCGGGTCATCCTAGAGGTCTTGGGGAGCAGCCTACACACCAGTCTCCACTGGTCCGAATCGGCCCCGTTAAATGCTCCCCACCCTGTGAGAGGGCGGATCTGGAGCCGGTCTGGATGGCTGGGATGTCCCACCTCCGGGCACTCCCGGCCGAGGAACGGCCTCGCCGTTGAGGGCTTCATGGAGCAGACTCCGCCGCGGCCACGAGGGCCGGCTGTGCTGCTGTTTCCGGACCTTTCAGAAGTTTCTTCCGACTGAGGAGGAAGCCTGGATACAAGGCACGGGTGGGACTGCAGCGAAGACTTAGGGTGAAAGAAAGGTTTCTGTCCCAGCCGGGACCCTGAACGTGAGCGACCTTGCCGCTCTGAGTTCCTTTCGTTGTATATGCAAAACAGCACACATCTCACGGTATCACTGCAGGGGGTAATTAGGCTAATGTATGCCTTGAGTTTATATACTTTTAGTAGGTGGTTAATGCAGGTTAAGCTCCTTCCCCATCCCTCCCATTCCAGGTGCGAGCTCCACCTGAACTCCAGGGTAGGCCAGCCCCTGGTGCACAGCAAGACTCTGCAGAAAGCACGGTGGGTGATGTGTGTGTGTGTGTGTGTGTGTGTGTGTGCGTGCGCGTGTGTGTCCATGTGGCTCACGAATGTACGTACGTCATGTGAAGGAACATACATTTGCTATGCGTTCAGATATAGTAGGTAAACAAAGAAATGAGGCGCAATTGGCATCTGTTACTTCTGCCCCCAGAAGAGAATGTGGTGGGAATCTTGCTCTCAGTGTGGAGGCCAATGACCTGGAGGGCTAACGTCAGTTTTGGGGAAGAAAGTTCAGTTCAGTTCAGTTCAGTCGCTCAGTCGTGTCTGACTCTCTGCGACCCCATGAACTGCAGCACGCCAGGCCTCCCTGTCCACCACCAACTCCCGGAGTTCACTCAGACTCACTTCCATCGAGTCAGTGATGCCATCCAGCCATCTCATCCTCGGTCATCCCCTTCTCCTCCTGCCCCCAATCCCTCCCAGCTTCAGAGTCTTTTCCAATGAGTCAGCTCTTCGCATGAGGTGGCCAAAGTACCAGAGTTTAAGCTTTAGCATCATTCCCTCCAAAGAAATCCCAGGGCTGATCTCCTTCAGAATGGACTGGTTGGATCTCCTTGCAGTCCAAGGGACTCTCAAGAGTCTTCTCCAAC
>SJYV01009713.1:24413-44203 GCA_006410875.1 Neotragus pygmaeus | reverse complement strand
GGCGTTCAGCCTTCTTCACAGTCCAACTCTCACATCCATACATGACCACAGGAAAAACCATAGCCTTGACTAGACAGACCTTAATCAGCAAAGTAATGTCTCTTCTTTTGAATATGCTATCTAGATTGGTCATAACATTTCTTCCAAGGAGTAACCGTCTTCTGATTTCATGGCTGCAGTCACCATCTGCAGTGATTTTAGAGCCCCCCAAAATAAAGTCTGACACTGTTTCCACTGTTTCCCCATCCATTTCCCATGAAGTGATGGGATCGGATAAAAAGTTCTGTGCTTTAACAGGACAAACAGGAGTGACATTTTCATACACAAGCCGGGAGGAATAAGAATGAATTTAATCAGCGGCAGACTGACAAACAGCACAAAAACTGTTGTGTTTAAATCCTGTCCAGTACCTAGAGTGGGGGATTTCTGTTGGTAGAGGTGGAAGCCTCTCCAGGTCAGCCTCGGTTCCTATGAGCAAGGGACGTGGCTACTAAACGACTGTCCGTATTTGTTTTCCAGGGCTTCCACAGCAAAGCGCTACAGGCTAGGCGGTGTGAGTCGCAGCACTGTGTTTGCTCGTGGCTCTGGAGGCTGTTGGGCCGGGCTCCCCCTGGGCTGTGAATAGACGGTCTGTCCCGCCTTTCTTCTTTGTGTGGTAGCTGGCCGTCCTCTCCTGTGTCTTCATTGCACCCCCATCTCTGTGGACCTGTCTCCAGGGCCCCCGTCACGTTGGAGTCGGGCCCACGCTGTGTCCTCGGTTTAACTTGATTTCTCTTGTAAACATCCAGTCTCCAAATATGGTCACCTTCTGAGGCACCAGTGGTTAGGACTTCAACATGTGAATTTGAAGTGGGGCTGGGGGATATAACTCAATTGAATTTCATGACAGTTCTGAAATTTGAAAGTGTCTGCCAAACGCTATGCTTCTACCTCAGCAAAAGAGGGGCCGGATTATATTAAGATGGTGACGTCTGCATCCCTGACAGTTCTGGACCAAGGTTTGGGGAATAGGTTACTTGGATGCAGAATGTTTCTAGTAAGAGCTCAGCTAAGGTCCAGGGTGTGCTGGAAACGGTGTGCTTCATTGCTCCGTGTAACCTTGATGTGACCGCTCACCTGCGGGCCGGGTGAAGCCAGTGGGTGGAGGCCCATCAAGTCATGTACTTGCTGGAGAGTTAGCCCCAGGACAACCTGACTTCAGTGTTCAGGGAAGGTAGCTTCTGGGTCATAATCTGTGTGCCTTTTGTATCTGATCCAATACCCATGTTCTTTCATTATAAATGGGCAGGAGAGCTAAAAAGAAAACTAGAACTGAAGACAAACAGACAAACCCGAGGCCCTCGGAGGCTTGTGTGTGTGTGTCCAGGAAGACCGGCTGACGGCAAGGCATCTTTGTCACGGGGATCGCCGACACGTAAAATAGCTTGTCTCTAAGTTTTCTTTAACCGACTTATTTTAAACTGAGTTCTATACGCATGATGTCTTTTTGCATTTCTTTTCTAATTATAAGCTGTAGAAAATAATACATACATTGGTTTTGCTATTGATGAAAACTTATAATTTTTAAAAGACAGTAATGAAGAGGAGATTCGTAGGGCGAAATGGCCATCTGCCCTGACATCCAGCACTATCCAAGCAAACACAGCAGCAGGCTAGAAACCGAATGCAACAAGTTCCAGGAGGTCAGTGTTTCAGAGACTGCCGCCCAGCNATGAAGAGGAGATTCGTAGGGCGAAATGGCCATCTGCCCTGACATCCAGCACTATCCAAGCAAACACAGCAGCAGGCTAGAAACCGAATGCAACAAGTTCCAGGAGGTCAGTGTTTCAGAGACTGCCGCCCAGCTGCCGGTCTCCTCACTGCTCGGAGCCCCCGCCACGCTCTAGAGGCCCGGCAGCAGTAGGGCCGTTTACGCGATGAAGCGGTGGAGGCGTGCTCAGGCCTTGAGTGGAGGCGCGCTCAGGCCTTGAGTGGAGGCGCGCTCAGGCCTTGAGTGGAGACACGCTCAGGCCTTGAGTGGAGGCGTGCGCTGATGGCGGGGGAGCACACCTCTCCACAGGCACCCTCTCCACTGGCTGGGGCTGGGCACGGCAGGACGCCAGAACGTCTCTAGGGGAGGGCTGGAGTTCGCTTTAGCACTTGAGAGCTCCCTGCATGTAAAGACAGGACTGGGCCCTTTAGGATCTTCCCTGAGCCTAGCGAACGGATTTGAACNACTGGCTGGGGCTGGGCACGGCAGGACGCCAGAACGTCTCTAGGGGAGGGCTGGAGTTCGCTTTAGCACTTGAGAGCTCCCTGCATGTAAAGACAGGACTGGGCCCTTTAGGATCTTCCCTGAGCCTAGCGAACGGATTTGAACAGGCTTGTAAAAATGGCTGCAAATATTCTTCCTTGCTTGTTTCAGAGCGTGATAATCAGAAAGTCTCTTTGAAAACAATATTTTTATCTGTAGCTCAAATTCATCCATACCCATTAGCTGCTCAATTAGGCGAAACAGACTTTCAGTTGCATGCCAGGGGCTTAATTTAATTTGCCTGGGATAAGCAGTTGGCCATAACTGTGAAACCCTGTGTTTTTTTTAGAAATTAAACCGGAGTACTGAAGCAAAAGCTCTTGACATGCCATGTGGAAACTGAAGTCCGCCGGCGTTTAGACCGTGTGGAAACTCCAGGCGGTTCAGTAGGCAGCATGCAGGTTGTTAGCCACACCTTCCTGCTCCGTTCGCTTTCCAGTTTCTGCTTGTTTTGTTTCTGTTTTCCGCTCTAGTCTCTGTAGATTCTAAAGCAGAACAACGCAAGTGACATCTGTTCGGGAAGACAAAAGAAGCTTTTTGTTTGGCTGTGGCAGGATGAGTGTTTAGTTCAAGCAAGAGCAAAATAAAAGTTGTCTTTATAAATCCATAGCCTAATGGAATTTTCTCAGATTCAAAATGTAAATTCTGTGAAATCCCTTTTCGGTCGTCATCTAATGTACCGAAGCGTTTCTAGATAGTGAAACACATTTCGTCTTAATGATAAAAGAAAACAAAAAACTGTTCCTCTGTTTTTAATCATTTGAAGCATCCAAACTACCCAATCTTATGAAAAGGAAAGTTAGAAGGCTGATTCCTTCTGGCATTAAAATACGTATATTTAGGTGTGAAGTACATCCTGGGAAAACGGGAATCCACAGCGAAGTCCACTGGCATTGTGTGTCGTCAAGCACACGCAGCGGGGGAAGCCGGGGGGCCGGCGTGGGGCCGCGGGGGCCCAGGTGGGCTCCTCCTGTGGGCCGGATCCCGATACTGGACTTGGAGCTGATGCTGATAACGGAGCTTGACTTCAGACAGCTCAGCTGACCACCTATCTCAGTTCCCTGGTNGGCCTGGCCCGCCCTGGGCCTCAAGCCGAGCGCAAGGGGTGGGCACCGGCCAGAGGCAGGGAGGAGGGCGGACTCAGCTTGGGGGCGGGCGTTGAGCACAGTGTTTCAGGGGCCTTTTCAAAGGCGATTTTCCCACTTCAAGGCAAGGTTCTTTCTACCAAGAGCAGCGGCAGTCTTTTTAATGTAACTTGAAGGTAAAGATAAACACCGAAAACAAAAAAGGCCTTGGCTCTATGATTAATTAATGGAATCATCTCAAATTTAGAAAATTGCTTCAATAAAAGCAGACACGAAATTGCATCAGCGCGCCTCAATATGTTAATTACGGCTATTTTTCCTTGTTCTCCTGCTGCCGCCACAGCCAGGCCCCATCTATCACTTGGTTTCCAGCGTCATGATCAATTGACTGTACCGTAAACAGCATGTTGTACACGTGGCAAATGATAACATCATTTAACTCGACACAGGGTAAAGCATTCCCTCGTTTTCATCCTTCCAGCTCCTCAGAAGAGAAAAAGGACAGCCTTGAATTAATTCTTTGCTTATTGAATCAAGCAAGCTTTTTTTTTTGGATCCTACCAGGGATCTTCCGCTGGTGGCTCAGAGGGTGAAGTGTCTGCCTACAATGCCGAGTTCTATCCCTGGGTTGCGAAGATCCCCTGGAGAAGGAAATGGCCCCCCAGTCCAGTACTCTTGCCTGGGAAATCCCATGGATGGGAGGAACCTGGTAGGCTACAGTCCACGGGGTCACAAAGAGTCAGACACGACTGAGCGACTTCCCTTTCACCACGGGAGAGAAGCAGGCCCAGCAGTTCCACCACAGAACCTGATGCATGAGGATGGGGCTCCACGAGGGACCGTCTGTGCCCTAGAACGCAGCGCGGCGCGGGGCACCTGGTGGGCACTCGGCTTTCTGCATGCAACCAAGTCACTGCTCCTGTTTTAGTGTCTCTGAAAGGTGATAAATTTCACATGTGTGCNATGGGGCTCCACGAGGGACCGTCTGTGCCCTAGAACGCAGCGCGGCGCGGGGCACCTGGTGGGCACTCGGCTTTCTGCATGCAACCAAGTCACTGCTCCTGTTTTAGTGTCTCTGAAAGGTGATAAATTTCACATGTGTGCACTCAGTGTGTCCAACTTGCTTGCGACCCCGTGGCTGTAGCCCGCCAGGCTCCTCTGTCCGTGGGGTCTCCCAGGCATGGACACGGGGGTGGGTGCCGTTTCCTCCTCCAGGGGACCTTCCTGACTCAGGGATCGAGCCCCTGTCTCCTGAGTCTCCTGCACTGCAGGCAGGTTCTGTATTACTGTGCCACCTGGGAAGTCCCAGTATATTTTATAGGGAATTAACATGCATCAGTATGCTGGGGCTTTTTCCAGTGGGGCAGCTCTTTGCATCAGGTGGCCAAAGTATTGGAGTTTCAGTTTCAGCATCAGTCCTTCCAGCGTCTTTGCCAACACCCCAGTCCAAAAGCATCAATTCTTCAGCACTCAGCCTTCTTTATGGTCCAACTCTCACATCCCTACATGGCTACTGGAAAAACCAGAGCTTTGACTATAGCCTGTGTGCTTACCAAGACTCAACTGCATTTATTTCCAAATCCCATCCATCTAGTTATGCTTCAGATTATAATTATAGAATTTAAATATGTATTACAAAACTGATGATACATGTAAGCAAAGAGGGTTTTTATTTTCCTATGAAAAATAAATTGAATGTTCTGGAGAAGCTCAGTAAAGTCAGGTGCTTAAATAGTCTTTGTAAAATCAGTGGGTAAGATACCTGTGAACGACTGAAAAGAAGTAAACATCTAGAACAAATGCACTTTCAACTTTAAACAAACTAAATCTGGAAATAATTGGTGATGTATGAGTTGTATGAATGTGCTTGATTCAAGGAAAACAACGTGTAACTCCAATTGGCAAACACCCACTCACAGAAAGTACACACAGTTTCGAGGGAAAAGAAGTGTTTAAGCCACATATGTGTCATTTTGAAAATGGTTTGCTGCTTCCATTGACTTTTTACACTTACCCTGTTACCTATTCTTCCTGATTGGTAGGTAGCATGAGAAAGTGAAAGTGAAAGTCGCTCAGTCCTGTCCGATCTTTTCGACCTCATGGACTGTACAGTCCGTGGGATTCTCCAGGCCAGAACACTGGAGTGGGTAGCCGTTCCCTTCTCCAACTGAGCGATCAGGCAAGCCCCAGGTAGCACCGCAGGAGTTCTCTTTTTTCTTCTTTAAATTTGGTAAATTTGAAAAGAATTAAGGGCACGTAAAATCAGCAGTCTGTCTTTGCTGTGGAAGCGTGATTCGTGGCCACATCTTGGGGTCTGCGGTAATACAGGAACCCAGCCTAGCACCGCAGGTGGAGAGTGTCGAGGTCAACCTGCGCCCTGAGGAAGGGGGTGATGCCACCACAGCAAATCCATCCTGCCGTCAGCTTGTCGTTTCATACAAATCTCTTGCTTTTTCTTTTTTGCTCATGTTTTACAAAATGTTTTATTTTGAAAAAACTCCAAAAGATGCAAGTATAATGTAACGAAATCTCCTTATGCCATGTACCTGGATTCACCAGCGTCAACATTTTGCAGCCTTTTCTTTGTTTTTTTTTTTTTTTTCCTTCTATCTGCTCCACCACTCCCATGAGGGCTTCCCTCATAGCTCAGCTTAGTAAAGAGTCCGCCTGCAGTGCAGAAGACCCTGGTTCGATTCCTGGGTTGGGAGGATCCCCTGGAGAAGGGACAGGCTACCCACTCCAGTATTCTTGGGCTTCCCTTGTGGCTCAGCTGGTAANTTTTTTTTTTTTTTTCCTTCTATCTGCTCCACCACTCCCATGAGGGCTTCCCTCATAGCTCAGCTTAGTAAAGAGTCCGCCTGCAGTGCAGAAGACCCTGGTTCGATTCCTGGGTTGGGAGGATCCCCTGGAGAAGGGACAGGCTACCCACTCCAGTATTCTTGGGCTTCCCTTGTGGCTCAGCTGGTAAAGAATCCGCCTGCCGTGTGGCAGACCTGGGTTCGACCTGGGTTGGAAAGACCCCCTGGAGAAAGGAAAGAACACCCACTCCAGTGTTCTGACGGAGAGAATCCCATGGACTATGGGGTCACAAGGAGTTGGACACTTTCACCCCCATTACACACTTCTTTTCCTCCTCTTCCTTCTTATTAAACTTGTTAAATGACTTGAAATCCCATGACTTTTACCCCTAAATAATTCTGTGTGTATTCCTTAAAAACAAGAAAAATTTTTACATATCTGTGATGGAATGAGCCAGTTCAGGAAACGTGGCACTGATACAACAGTATTCTGTAATACAGAGTTCATGTTTCAATCTCATCTCAGTAATCTCTCTCGCACGTATTTTTCTGTTCGCTCAGGGCCGGATCTTGGCTCGCCTGTTGGGCCGTTTAATCTCCCTTACTCTGGAACGGTTCCTCGTCCTTAGTTGTCCTTCGTGGCGCTGAAAAGAGCACCTGGCCGGCTTGTTTTATAAACGCCCACTGACGTGCGTTTGTCTGACCCTTTCCTCACGATTGCTTTCAGGGTGTGCGTGTTTGGAAGGAACACTACCGAAGCGATGCTGTGTCCTTGACGCATCGTATCAGGAGGCGTCCGTCTACAAAGGTAACGTCCGTTTGTCTGTTTGTTGACGATGTGAGCTTGGACTGAGTGGTTATCAGGCATCGGTTATCAAGTTACCACTTTCTTCTTGGTAATTAGTATTTGGAAACTATGGCAACACCCTGGTTTTCATCAAACTTTTGCCCAATGGTTTTATCATCCCTCGATGGGTCTGAGTCAGCTGTTGCTATGAGGGTTGCTAAGTGAGGGCCCTGGTTCTCTCTGCCTCCCTAACTCTAAGTGGAGGGATCCAGCGATTTCCTGGAAGTGAGGGCAGGAGTGGGAAGCACCCCTGTGCTCCCTCCCACCCCTGCTTCGCCTGCGAAGGGAACACAGGCCCCTTGCTCTGCCCGGCTTGCCCACAGGTTGCCGTCCGAGGCTCGGGGGCCTTGGGCGCGTGGCTGGCCTCCCCTCCCGCCTCAAGACGCTCCCTGCAGCTTCTCAGTGCTCTGACCCCTCTGCCTCCCGTCCTTCCTGTCTCTGCCATTTCCTGTGTCCAGCCTCAAGTCACGGAGGTCCGTCATTTCTCGCTCAGTCCACTCTTGTTTGCTGCGTGGAATATGTGTGTTGGGGGGGGCGGGGGAGCTGTGAAGGCGTCGAGTCATGAGGGTGAAGACGGGCGGGAGCAAGGCCGCTCAGAGTCTGCGCCGAGTGGAGTAGCTGGAGCAGCCCCCGTCAGACGCCTCGCGCGATAAAGGCTGACGTCTTGGCAGCTTGGTGCCTCTCTTCCTCGCCTACGGGGTTAGACGAGTGCCTCTCTCCCCCCGGGCCCGGGCCCTTCTCTGGCTTTATTTAACGCCGCCGTGTGCCGGCGCCTCCTTGGCTGATCTTATCTACATCTTGCAGTAGCCGCGTGCCGCAGGCGCTGCTGATAGAGTCTCACTTCCCCCAGGAGGAAGCTGGCGCCCGGGAGAGGCTGGTCACCAAGGCGGTCCATTCCCAGGGCCCATTGCTGTGGCCACCGTGTTTGTGAGATGTCAGGAAAATCGGTGGCAGAAAGCTCATGCACACGCACACACGCACCGAATTTCCTTCCGGCTCTCCAGCTAGCGTGAGTGATTAAATTCCGAAAAAAGCAGGCTCCCCCCTGCCGTCATGCGGGGATGCGGCGTCCTCCTGATGGGCAGCACCTCGTCTCAGGTTGTGTTGATTGTCATGCGAATGATGGTGGCGGAGCTGACGGAGGCGGCTGGGCCACGGGAAGGAATCGACAGCGGCTGCTGGGTGCGTGCAGCGCCCGGTGTGTCTCGCCCCCGAGAGGGAAGGTGCCCGACACTGAGGCCTGAGAAACTCCTGCAAGGTGTTCCAGCAGTCCCACTCGACAAAAAGTTTTCTTTTGTGAACCTGCCCTTTCTCCAAGACCCGGGTGAGGTGGTGGTCTGGGCCCCCCAGGGGCACTCGTGGTAAAGACCCCGCCCGCCCGTGCAGGGGACACCAGAGACACAGGCTCGAGCCCGGGCCGGGGCCGGAGGACCCCCTGGAGGAGGGCATGGCGACCGCCTCCAGGGTCATCGCCTGAGGGTCCCCTGGACAGAGGAGCCTGGCGGGCTGCAGCCCACGGGGCGCACAGAGCCGGGCACGACTGAGTGACTTAGCACGCACGCAAGGTGGCCCTGGGAAAGCCGCTTCGCCTCAGCTGCAAAATGAGGAACAAGATGCAGTGATCTCCCAAAGGTCCCCTCTGGTTTCGTGAGCCTAAGCGTGAGGTGTTACTGTAATCATCCAAGTTCTAGAATATCAATAACAGCGCTCTTTCTGTGACATGTAAACGTGACCTACACTGAAGTTAATCCTGATGTTCAGACCACAGTAAGAATCTTTAAGGCAGGGTTCTCCTAATTGGTTCCTGGAGCAGACCCTTTTGGTGCATAAATTCTCCCAGGACAGGGAAGACCTCAGATCATTACCATATTCAGAAGACAAATGCCTCACCTGATGAAAATGCTAATGGACAGCATTAACTAGAAGCACAAGTTGGGCTGGGAGGTCCCTTCAGATCCTGGGAGCCCGCAGGACTCGGCACACAGTGCTCATCTTCCCAGGGCTGGGTGCCGCGCCCACGGGTGCCCGACGCCCTGGCCTGTGCCCCGCGGCCTTGTCCTCGGCCCGCCCCCCCCCTCCCTTGGGAGTGCGCTCTGCATCCCTCCTGCACGCTTCTAGTGTGAGCATCCCAGGGACGGGGGCCTGGTG
Source organism: Neotragus pygmaeus (assembly GCA_006410875.1). NCBI lineage: Eukaryota > Metazoa > Chordata > Mammalia > Artiodactyla > Bovidae > Neotragus > Neotragus pygmaeus. Next base: position 35,032 of record SJYV01009713.1, on the reverse strand, counting down.
CACAGAGTCGGACACGACTAAGCAAGTAACACACACACACTCACAGGATGAGCGTTAAGGGTCAGTGATGCAAATGAAAGAGGACACGACCGGCAGAAACGTGGGCTTCCAAGGGAGCGACGGCACTCGACCCGGACATCCTTTACGAGCAGGGCTGCCGGCTCCGCTGTGCCTGCGCGTGGCACGTGAGGGCTCCGTCCCCGTGTCGCTGTCTTGGTGAGGCCAGCTCAGCATAGAGAGTGCCACGAGGACCCTGGCTCGAGTTTAGCTCCACCCTTGCTTTGATTTCTTTCGTTCCCACTTGAAAATTATGCTGGTCTCCCGTATTTCACTTGTTTTTGTTGGCTGCCTCATTCTTTATAGAACAAGAGGGACTCAAACAAGGATGAATGTGCCTCACGGGGAGAAGCCGTCCCTCCGTGTGCCTCTCTTATCCGTAATGAGAGTCAGCACTTGCTTGGTGCGTAGTGTTTGCGAGACGCTGTGTAACCATTTCACATAGACTGACTCCACTCTCAGACCCCATGCAGGGTTTGATCACAATGACCCCCTTCCCCACCTTTTGACAGGGAGGAACCAGAACCCTAGAGAAATTAAGTAACACTAGCAAAGTTCCACCCACTCCAGTGCTCTTGCCTGGAGAACCCCAGGGACGGGGGAGCCTGGTGGGCTGCTGTCTGTGGGGTCTCTAAGAGTCGGACACGACTGAAGCGACTTAGCAGCAGCAGCAGCAGCAAGCTCACACATTTAGCAAGCCGTGGAGCCAGGACTTGCAAGCTCGGTCTCCGAGTCCCGCTCCCGGCCTCAGCGCTGGGCGCCGCGGCCCCAGCCTGGCGCCCCGTCCCGGGCGTGACGGGGAGAGCGGCCGGGCACGTGGGCCCCGCTGTTCTGGAGAGAGTGGCTGCGCACAGCTGGTCTTCAGGAGCCGGTGACATCGGGTCACATACAGCCCAGTCCTTTCCTCAGCCGCAGGAGAGCCTGCTAGAGACTCGCGNTGGTGGGCTGCTGTCTGTGGGGTCTCTAAGAGTCGGACACGACTGAAGCGACTTAGCAGCAGCAGCAGCAAGCTCACACATTTAGCAAGCCGTGGAGCCAGGACTTGCAAGCTCGGGCTCCGAGTCCCGCTCCCGGCCTCTGAGCGCTGGGCGCCGCGGCCCCAGCCTGGCGCCCCGTCCCGGGCGTGACGGGGAGAGCGCCCGGGCACGTGGGCCCCGCTGTTCTGGAGAGAGTGGCTGCGCACAGCTGGTCTTCAGGAANTCCGAGTCCCGCTCCCGGCCTCTGAGCGCTGGGCGCCGCGGCCCCAGCCTGGCGCCCCGTCCCGGGCGTGACGGGGAGAGCGCCCGGGCACGTGGGCCCCGCTGTTCTGGAGAGAGTGGCTGCGCACAGCTGGTCTTCAGGAACCGGTGACATCGGGTCACATACAGCCCAGTCCTTTCCTCAGCCGCAGGAGAGCCTGCTAGAGACTCGCGCTTCGGCCTGGGTGACTGAGTCGGATTTCGCAAAAGGCTTTTCTGCGGTGTCTGTTGGTCTCTCCTGTGATCTCCCGCTCAGAAACACGCGGCCTCTCTCGGCCCGTCTTGGGCTCTTGGGACACCTTTCATCGGGCTCTTCTCTCTCTCCTGTGGCCATTCCTGGTCACAGCCCCGCCTTTCCCGCCGGACAGGCAGCAGCTTCTCTGCGCCCGTGGCGGTGCCAGCCGAGGGCGGCTCAGCCGCGGCCTCGTTCGGCCCTCCGCTGGCCCGAGCCCGGGGTCGCAGCGGCTGCTGGCGTCCTGCGTCTCTAAGGGCGGCTGCTGAAGAGCTTCCCTGAGGTGGCGGTTCGCTGGAGAGAGTCCGCACAGGCTAAACGTCTGCGAGGTAAGTTCTGTCCGGGGATTTCACCGAGGACTGCGGCCTGGGCGTCGGCCTCTCAGCAGCTCTGAGGAGCTGCCCTAAAGAGAGGCGCAGGGTACATAGGGTTTTTGCCAGAAAAAAACCAAAAATAAAACCACTGGAGTGAGCAAAAAAAGATTGCTGCTCATCACGGAGAGCAGGGAGCGCGTCGCCGACCTCAGAGCGCTCTGCCTTCCTGCGTCCCGAGTCCCCGCGGGCGGGCTTCCGGGCCGCATCCCGGCCAGCGCTGGAGCCGCGCCGAGGCCTGACCTCAGCGAGCCGCCCGGCGTCCTCCCACACGCGGGGAGCCCCGAGACAGACCCGGGAGGGGGAGAGGCCAGCGTCCCTGTGAGTGTAGTCGTGGACTTGAGCCCGCCTCGGCCCGGCCGGCGGAGCCAGCGGTGGCCCTCAGCTGCTTGTTAACCTGACCCTGGGTGCGTCTTAGCTACAGGCCGGAGAGGAGCAGGAGGCTCACACAGCACGCGGGTCTCATGCTGTTTGCGCAGAGAGAGGAAGTTTGTTAGCACTTAAATCATAACCAAGAGGTGGCCTTGAGAGGCAGGGGCCTCCGTGTTTGGTGGAAGCCTACTTCTTTGTTTGGAAATCGTGAAGGGTCAACTTTCAAATTTTCTGAGCTTCTGTTTCCNAGCACTTAAATCATAACCAAGAGGTGGCCTTGAGAGGCAGGGGCCTCCGTGTTTGGTGGAAGCCTACTTCTTTGTTTGGAAATCGTGAAGAGTCAACTTTCAAATTTTCTGAGCTTCTGTTTCCTCATCCTGGAGAATAGAAATAATAGAATCTCATCGAATTTTTATGAGAATTAACTGGGTCAATGTGTATAAGTGAGAACACCCAGAAGAGTGTGGGATCCGCAACAGGGAGCCCTGAAGTTTGTTTTAGGACAGTCTTTCCACCTGAGGTGGGGGTGAGGCTGGATTGTACCTGGCAATCGCTGAAGTGAATTCTTGACAATGAAATAGGGCAGAGAAATAAGTGAAAAAGAGAGCTAGGGGGCAAAGGAGGAAATGAACGCAAGTAATTCTGCTGCGAGACACAGGAATTCCGAAGCATGGAAATCATTTCCACTCAGGGAGACATCATAACGGCCCCAGGATCCTCCACCTCTGAGGCCTCCTGGTGTACTTCATGTATTGAAGCTTTTGACGCTTTCCTGGGCTCCAGCCCTCCTCTCATGATCTTTTGCAACAAACTCAGCTTCCTGTGAAAACATGGCATTTTCTGTGGAAAGGCTTGTGAGTTCTCTGGGACTCGAGTCTCCAGGAACAGAAGACAATTAATCTGAAAATAAAAAGTGGCAGATTGCCATGCTGGCAGGACCAGCAGAAAAGTTGGTCCAGACGCAACCGTTCTGAGGCGGTTGGTTTCAGCCGGTGAAACGTGAATTACAGCTGAGCGGCCGGTATCCTGCAGACGCAAGGGGTAGAGGTCTGGACTCAGCCAGATTCTACTTTTCCCCTTCTCTGTGACCCACTTGCTACTTCACCTGGAGTATAAGTAACTACAGGAGAAGTCACGCCTTTAACGCGCTTTTACTTAACCATCCTCCTCATTTTTACTGTGGAAAATATGATCCGTGTCTCTGCCATCCAAGGGCACCCACTGTTCTGGCGTGTTTCATTTGGTCATATTTCTCCCGCTTTCTACCCTCCCCACCCTTTTTGGCTCGTACCTGTATCATGTTAAGATTCCACTGGATGAAATTTTCTGAAACTTGACATAATTACTCTCAAAGTATTAGAATGCACTTGCTTCAAATTTATGAAATATTAATCTTTGTATGCATCTGGGACTAGTTCTTCTGTATGAAAATTAAGGAAGAGAGGAATTATAGGTGAAAGGCCTGGAGTTTTTAAAGTTATGCAGATTGAAGAGCTAAGAAGCTATTTTAAAATATGCTGTGGTCTGTTCACAACTGCTGTTTCTTTCCATGATGATTTTAATAATTAGTAAACACTCACTAATGTATAAACAGCACAGTAATCCATGCCTTGCTCTGTGAGATATGCTGGTCTAGCCAGTATATAAATTAATCTGTATTTTTCAGTATAAAACTTCTGCTTTCTCCCATACTCCATACCTTTGATATAGGCTGACTCTCTTATGCTTCAGATTTCTCACAGTCTGACGTTTTCCTGAGAGTCTCGATAGCCCCTTTTCTTGTCCATCATTGTACTCAATTATTTTAAAGTCTAGGTCGGCAGCAGGCAGGGAGGCAATTTCTTCCGTTAGAAACTCGGTGAGTGGGTCTCGGGGAGCCTGGTCTCTGCCTCGGTGGGAAGAGCTCTGGTCTCCCGTGACGGCTCCCGGGCTCTGCGGCTCTCTCTGAACTGGTCCCGGGGGACAGAAGCCGTGCTCCTGCCGCGAACCGCCCTCCGGGGAGTCCTCCCCCTCCTCTGCCGAGTGGAAAGGCGCTGGCCCGGGAGAGCAGACCCCCAGAAGCGGCTCCCGCGCAGACAGGGAGGCCCCTGCGAGCAGGACGCCCTGAAGCCCAGGTTCCGTGCGAGGACCCAGCGGTGCCTGGCCGAATGCTCTCCTCACTTTCTTTGGGAAGTGTGCATTCAAGTTCTTACTGTCAGTCAGCGAGAGAACAATGCAAGTTCTGAGCTCAGACAGTTTTTGGCCGAGACGAACGCGCTTAGAGTTGATTTTGGCCATTTCCGCCNAGGGTCTTTTCAAATGAGTCAGCTCTTCACATCAGGTGGCCAAAGTATTGGAGTTTCAGCTTCAACATCAGTCCTTCCAATGAACACCCAGGACTGATCTCCTTTAGGATGGACTGGTTGGATCTCCTTGCAATCCAAGGGACTCTCAAGAGTCTTCTCCAACACTACAATTCAATATAGATGCCAACAAATCAGTACCTAGGATCAATAAACGTTTAGTGAACTGAGTGAGCAAAGTGAACAGGAAAAAAGATTTTAGTCTTAGAGGTCTTATTCTTGATGGAGATTTGTTAACCTCCCTGAGCTGCGCTGAAGTTGCAGGATGAACAGCACCAGCTGGGCCAGCTGGGCGTTTTGCGGTTGAAGGGGAAGGAAAGGGAACAAGTCTCCCATGTCTGGGGTGGAGTCCTACGGTCAGCAGCATGCTCTCTTCTCTCCTGCTGAGAGAAGGGGAGGTGTGGCTGATATTCTCAGCTTAAGGCATCGCTGCTATGTGTGAGGCGAAGCTCTGCTCACCTAACCCTTACTCAGAGACCTGCTGGGCAGCAACATCCTCGTTTTCAGAACAGTTTAGGCCAAGTAGCTTTGCTCAGGGGCTGTAGCTGATAATGGCAGAGCAGGGCTTGAACCCAGCTCTGGCTGACCCAGTGCCTGCTTTACCATCCCCAGAGAGGAGGGTGCTTCTGATCATACTCAGCAGCAGACAGGAGGAGCTTTCTCTCCAGTGAAGCCTGGGGGCAGCTTGGACGACAAGAAGCAGGTTCCATGAAGGTGCCTCCCCCAGCAGCTGTGAGGACCGTACAACATACACCGACTACAGAGATGCTCCCAGAGCTCTCTCCAGAGGCAACAGAGCGCGCGCTAGGGGGTCGGCTCTGTGCCGGGTAGAGGACGGCAGAACATGGTGAAGGAACCTGGGCCTAGAGTCTGTGGACACACGATCAAATCCCACTCCCGCTGCTGCGTAGCTTCGCAGACTTGGGAAGCTTACCTCCCCTCCCCCACCCTCTTTCTGGAGCTCTAGAGAGAGGGGTGCGGGCGTGTCTGCTTCGCAGACTTGGTGCTGTTGTTTAGTCACCAGGTCGTGTCCCACTCTTCTGCGACCCCGTGGACTGTAGCCCGCCAGGCTCCTCTGTCCGTGGGATTCTCCAGGCAAGAACACTGGAGTGGATCACCATTTCCTCCTCCAGGGGATCTTCGCGACCCAGGGATGGGACCCACGTCTCCTGCATTGGCAGGCGGATTCTTTACCGCTGAGCCACCCTGGGAGCCCAGAGCTGGCGTTCGTACTGGAGACAAGCCGCGCAGGACAGTCCTAAGCTGCAGGTAGCAGTTATTATTGACAACGTGAATTTTGCAGTCTGCCGGATGTCGAACCCAGACAGAAAACAACGCACTGTGAGTGGTCTGGTGAGGGACAAGACCGTGAGACCCAGTGTGGCTGCACGGCTCCCTGGCCAGCACAGGGCCAGCCTGTGGGCACGGCTCCCCCCTGCTGTGGACGGGGCGGAAGACCCGGGGCAGGCCCCAGCCGCCTCCACCACGCCCGGCGATGCGGGGGCCCCCCTGGGACCCCGGGCGGGCCCGGACAGGCCGGCAGGCCGCTGCGGGGACGGTGCCCGGGCCTGGGCCGCCGGCAGCCTGCGGCCAGCTCCCCACTTTGGCCCAATCCCTCGCCAAAGGGGCCCATCCCCTGGTGTGCTGGCATGTTTTTTTTAAATGTTCTGCAATACTATAGATGAATACAAAAATAGGAGCCCTTTCATACCATGTGCAGGGAAAATATACACAACTGGGGGAGAGTTACTGTCTTGTGCCGGGGTACGGTCGGTTCCCACTGCTGTGGCGGTCTCAGGTGGGCAGCTAGGGCCTCAGCCACACACACACACACACACACACACACACACAAGCGCCCATTGTCTGCCAACGCCCCTCCCAGCCAGGCGGCCACGTGACACTGAGCAGAGTTCCCTGCGCTCTACAGGAGGCCCTTGTTGGTGATCTATTTAAAACATATATGCTGGCGTATTTTAAAGACAGAATTTTCTCTCTGAATGAATGGTTTGCTTCCTCTTTGAATGAGAATTTTCATTCCCAAGAGAAGCTCATACATACACTTACTAATGTGGATACAACTTAGAGAAGAAAGACAGCAGAAATGATCAGCTTTAGTAGCTAACATATATTTAGCAGCTACTTGGTCCCAGGCACTGTTTTAAATGCCTTACACGGAGCAGTCTTTAAATAATTTAATTTTTATAATATCGCAGGCGGATGCTGGTGTTATCTCAGTTTATGACTAAAGAAGCTGGCACTGAGTATTTAGACTTGTTGTCCACAGTCAGAGTCTTTGAGTGGCAGAACTTGGATGTAAACTCTGGCAGTCCAGCGCCGAAGGTCTTACACAGCTGGAGGCAATAATCGGTATTTACAGCCCCGTGATACTTCATATCGTGGTGACAGAGTTGTGTACAAAGCAAAACGGCAGCTGGCAGGAAGAGCCCCTCTAATTCAGCAGCTCAAAGGCTTCGCGACCCAGAGTTAAAGTCATCCTTCTCAGGACTGTGTCACTGGTATCTAATTTCAGAGCAGTTAGGTAGCAGCAGGGCTTCTAATCCATATTTACTGAAATCAAATTAAATGTCTGCTCATTTCATTATCTTGGAAGTATACCTTGCCTTAGTGAAGCGCTCAGTGGATGCAATGTCGTGGCAAGATCACACAGTATACAGTTAGCTATACGTAGGCCTGCCTTGGTGATGCTAATTTATGGGAACTAGTCTTTTTAGTGTCTGATTTAGGCATTTTCCTTGGATTTCCTTTATGCTCTACACGTTGCTTGTTTTCCTTTCATAAATTTTCCTTGCTTGTAACGGAGAGTATTTTTTTGGTTAAAATGGGTAGGTAGCCTAAGACTTTGCAGGCCCTGGGAGTTCTGAAATGTTCTAATTCTCTCCAATCAGAAAGAAACAAGTAGCAAGGTGATAAGTACTGGCGAGGACACACGGACACTAAATTTCACTCTGCTGGTTATTACCGTCTGCCCCCTTGAAGCCAGGCTGTGGCGTCTGGCTACTGCCTCCTTTTCTTTCTCATCTTAGATGCCGGGGCAGCGCTGGGCTGCACCCTGAACCTCTGCTGCGGCCTTTGTGTACCAGTGTACGTCTGGGGCTGGGTCCCTAAGCTAGCAGTGCCTCTTCACGCAAAGAGACCCCCGGCCGTTTCCCGCTGCGTCTCCTCGGGCTTCCGCGGCTGCTTCCTCTCTGCGCCTGCTCTGGGGCTCCGCCCCTGCACTTCTTGGCGATGCCGGTCGTATCACCGCTGCTTCCATGCTTGCTTCTGGACACCCTGGGCTTGGAGCGAGGATTCTGCACGGCTATGCTCTATACAGCTCTGAACAGCAGGTGTACGCAGGCGCAGCCCCCGGTAGAGGGCAGACGCGTGTGACATGCACACCAGCCGCGCGGGCAGCTTACGTGCTCGGGCACGTGGGTCCACGTCCGCGTCTTTGAAAGTCTGCAGCCTGAAGGCTCGTTTGTAGGGAACTTACTGTACACTGCCTGTTATCAGGCAAATCTGAATCGTGGCGGTTCGTTCACTTGATCACACATCGTGAACTTAAGGCCGCTGGCCCGACTTACCCCGCTGGGCAGCAGGCCTTGCTGAGCGTGGAGACGAGGCCAGACTTCGGCAGAACGGGGCTGTCGGGGAATGCTCAGGCTGCACCCTGCCGACCCGCGCCGCCGTTTGCTGCAGCGATGCCACCTCGCTCTGGAATCAAGTCTGTGCCGCCACCTTCCTCCTCCCCTCATATTTGGGGAATATTTTTATAAAATCACTTGCAGTAATATGCAATTGATTGGTAAGGGTTCATTATTTTTTCACTATATTCTGGGACATTTGCCTTTTAACAGAACTAAAGTCTTTGTCCAAAGGAATGAATGCAGTCTAGAAGTAAGGAACTGGTCAAGCAAGCATAGTTTTGAAACTGAGTATCTTTCTGGTACCCGTGAGCGCGTAAATGGCTACTTACTGCTTATTGAGAGGTTGACCTTGCCTATTAAAGGTTCACTTGCTGAGAATAATAAACTATGTGCCAAGTCTTTTGTTAACTTTTAAAGGCAAACAGTGAGAGTAATTATAAATGGTTTTAACTACAACGTATCAGTATGGTCTGATAATACATGTGCTTATAAAGATGAGTGAAACTTATTTTATGTATAAACTTAATGTTAAATGCACAATTGCATAATTTGAATTTTACGCTACTCTGGAGAATAACAAGGCTAAAAAGGGCTGTGTAGATTCGTGTTTCGAAGTGTGGCTCCCGCATCAGGAGCGTCCGCGTCACTCGGGACCTTGATAGAAACGTACCTTCTGAGGCCCCCGCTGAGAAGCGCCGCAGCTCGAGCCGGGAGCTGAGCCCAGAAGTCTGTGTTTTAATAGCTTGCTGAATGCGTTTGACGCGCTCTAAAGCTGAGAACCAAGGTTGTGGATGGCTGTATTTGAACTCATCCTAATTTGTAGACGAGCACATTGAGGCCCAGGAAGATTAAGAGGCTGAGCGGAGCTGCTGGTTTTCAGAGCAGTGTCCTTTCGACCAGCCTAAGGTGAGTCCCTCTGGCTAATCAGTTTGAATGAGTGGGGTTGCTGCAGCGTCTTTGATTGACGGGACAGTCAAATCACCGCCTGATCGTGCGCCTTCCCTCTCGTAATGCTCGGGGGTGAGACTTGAACAACTTCAATCTCTTGGAGCCTCTCAGGGATCAGGCTGCTGCATATTCACTCTCTTTAAAAAGATCGGCACTCATTTTCCTTTAAATTTGGGGTTAGTCTGTCTGAGTTGCATACTAATCGGGTGAGTGAATTCATTACCAACAGCTAGATCAGGCTGTGCAGCTGCTGCGCCCGGGGATCTAGTGAAGGGAAATCCTTCGCTGATCAGGGTGGTCTGAGAATGCAGTCCTGCGTGGCCAGCAGCGTTCGGAAACGCGGAAATGACGTGAAAAATGAAGCTAGCTTTTGCCTAAACGCACGGGGAAGGCGGAAACCGCGGCGCCGCCGGACAGACACCGGGGCTGCGGGCCGCACACGCTTTCCGGACTTTTCCGCCGGCTCGCCCCGAGGGGATGGCGCTAGGGGTGCAGGGACGCGAAGTCACGGGCAGGACTTCAGGGCGCCGCGCGGGCGTGAGGACCAATACTGCTGCTTGTGTCTCTAGCAGCCTCGCTTATCCGTTTATCTCGAAATCGCGACCGCCAAACGCCGCGGTGTCTGGGACCTGACTTCCTGCGACCCGCTCACCTGCGTGCAGAGACGACGAGCGCCCTCGTTCCCTCGCCCTCTGGTGAACGCAGCCGTCTATCCCGCCAGGATTTTCAGACTATCTGCTGTGTGCCAGGGGTGCTCCGGGATTGTTGCTCCTCATTTTTTCACCTTTTATTCCTGGATGAATAATTTTTGTCTTCCGTTTTCTCCTATACGTATTGGAAAGTAGCACATTCTGTTTCTGTTAGTGGTTATCCTAGAAATTTCACCAAATATATTTAAATTATTGAAGTCCAAAGTGGACCAACAGCTTGACCCTCCTCCCGGCAGCACAGGTTCCTTTCAAAGTTTCATTCCGTTTGTCCCGTCTTGAATTTTGTTATTATGGTGTATTTTAAAGTCTGCTTAAAAATGAAAACATTGTTATTATTATTGTCTTATACTATCATATTGATTAATAGTAGTTCACTTTATTCTAACCTGCATTTCAGATCTTACATCTAGAGTTACTTTCCTTTAGTTTGTTTTAGGTATATAAATGGCTTTATTTTTACTTCATTTTTTTATTGATGTGTAACTGACTTAGAAAATTATATCAGTTTCAAGTATTTGTTGTTGTTCAATGGCCCAGTCCTGTCTGACTCTTTGCCACCCAGTTTCAAGTATACAGTGTAGTAGATTCAATATACATTACAAAATGATCACCACACCAAATCCAGTTACTTCGTTCTTGAAACATATTTCATAGGGTATAGACTTTCAGGTTGGCAAGTGATTTTTTTTTTTTTTTTTTTTT
>SJYV01009713.1:0-24313 GCA_006410875.1 Neotragus pygmaeus | reverse complement strand
TGGCTGGGTCTCCGAGCTGGTTGTTTCTTTTACCACCCACGTACCCCTCCTTCCCTTCCCTGTCCACCTGCCCTCTCTCTTTCCCTAAAATTGAGCATAAAGAGGGTAGACGTGGATGAAGAACCAGGAATGGTAATTAACGGAATTACTCACTTTTACTGGAATCACTACCTATTTAGGGTCCAGTTTAGGTGGGGATTCAATGTAGTCAGAACTGTTGGGAGAGGAGGAGAGCTAACGCGGAACTGCGCTTGTTGCATCTTCGGCATGGGGGGGACGCTTTGTCTCTGTAACCCTGTCTAGTACCTACGAGTGGAGAAGGACATGGCCGCCCACTCCAGGATTCTTGCCTGGAGAATTCCGTGGACAGAGGAGCCTGGTGGGCTGCCGTCCATGGGGTCGCACAGAGTGGGACACGACTGAAGCAGCTTAGCATGCACACATGCATTGGAGCAGGACATGGCAGCCCACTCCAGTGTTCTTGCTTGGAGAATCCCTGGGACGGAGGAGCCTGGTGGGCTGCCATCCACGGGGCCGCGCAGTCGGATGCGACTGGAGCGACGTGGCGGCAGCAGCAGCGTCTGTGAGAGTCTTAAAGCAGCTGTGTGCATTCCACGCTCCTTATGGCCACCCTGTGCTGACTGCCATCACCAGCTAGGCCCAGGCTGAGCTGTGTTGCTAGGAGGGCCTTGATGGGGTGCTCTGGAGAGGTCATCTGCCCATCTCTGAGTCTGGCGCCCTGGGTCACGTAACCCCTGCTCCGAAGAAGACCAGGGAGAAGCGCTCGCTGGAGGTGTGGGGCTCGCCCGACTCTTTCTGCTCAGCCCCCATCTTTCCCAGGCTCACTCTGCAGATCCTGGAACTGGAGGCCCACATTAAGGCAGCAATCTTAAAAGAGAAAGTCCGTTTCCAGGCGAGCATGAACAGAAGCCTGAGCTGGGTCTTATTCATTCCGTGCAATTGCAGAACCAGCTAAAGATCTACCACAGATCCCTGGAGTCAAACCGTGCTGACGCAGCACACTGACCGTGTGACCTCAGACACGTTCGTGACTTCTCTGGACCTCAGAAACGGCCAGCAAAGCCGAAGACGGGTGACCTTTTCACTGGGTCGCCAGCTGGAATTTGGTGCCATGATCTACTATCAGGAAACTAAATTTGTGTAACCTGACTTGTTTACTATGTTTTTTTAGAGGTCCTAGAAGTTGACACTTTGGTTCAAAAGCTACAATTTGCTTAGCTCAGGATACCTCATGCCTTAACCCTTATGCTTAACTCAGATGGATTCTGGTGTTTTTCATCCTTAAATTGCCTTTGAAACTTAATTTTAGCAGGAGCTGAGGCAATCTTACTGAAAAGGAAAGGTTATGGTCACCCAACTTTTGCTTGAAAAACTTCCCTCTGATGTTTTCTTTCTAAGTAGAAAGAAGCTTTTACTAATTCATTCTAAACTTTTCTCCTTTCATCAAAATCCTGAAATTTTTATAAAATTAGAGTGTCATGAATTGTTTTAACATTGATTTCACATTGTGCACAAATTTTAAAGAATCGTTGACTTCTTTCAGCTAGAAACATTTAAAACACTGTGCAGAATTGAGGGAGAGGGAGGTTCAAACAGAAATGGTCTCTAGATCAAATTTGGCTCTCACACCACCTGCTGTGACATCTGAAAACAAGCAAAGTGGTGACACAAGGAAGGAGTAAGTGAGATCCAGGTCCCAGATGCGAGTTCACGACCTCCGGGCCAGGCGTTGCTGACTCTGTCATCCTTGCGCCACGTGGGCCTTGCTCCTGGGGCACGGGGTGACCGACGCTCACTATCCTCACAGTGGACAGGCTCTGAGAGGCGTTATGTCCGAGTCTTCTGACTCCCAAGTCCAATCAGGGCTCAGTACACCATCATCCGCAGTACACCGTGCTGGAGGCAGCGTGAGACAGTGGGGTCGGCGAGCCCTGAGGTCTTACTCCTTCGTCCCCGGCAGGAGCCCTCAGAAGCGCACTCACCCTACCTGAGTCTGAGGTTCTGGCTCTGAGAAAATGAGGAAACAAGAGCTACCTCTTAGGAAATGTGTCGTTTGAATGGAAGGAATATACAAAAGCACCCAGCAAAGGAACTCAAAGGAAATTACTTCCCAGGGTTTTTCTTTAGAATCTTCCCTTACTCACCCTAAGTTGATTTTCTAGTGAAAAGCATGGGCAATTGTCTGAGTTTATTCAGGAACAACAAAAAAATAAGCAAATAGAAAGTCAAACAACAAGATCCCGCCACCCTCTTCTGATGCGACTTCCACTCCTGCCCTTACACGCAGGGTCCTTGATGCTGCAGAGCAGGCTGGGTGGACTTTAGCCGGCTCACAGAGGCCTCCGGGTGGGACCAGGGGAGAGGGAAGGTTGAGTCCTGTGGACACTTCCCTGGGGCCCACGCGCCTGTGCTGTGTGCTGAATGGCCTCATGCCAGTTCCCAAGCTTTGTTGAACGCATTCCGCTGAACTTTTCCTCTGTCCACATCTAGAGACCATATTCTCTGCGCCTTCTCCCTCTAGCCCAGGATGTGCGAGCCAGCCGTCTGCTGAATCCCCTCCCGAGTGCTCAGCCCAGCCGAGGACGCGCGGCTTCGGGAGGGCCTTTGGGGGATCTCTCTGTCAGCACAGTGTGAGCCGACGTTTGAGAATTAGCTGCTGCGCACTGACCGTGCTGCCCAGCTCTCAAATCCTAAAATCCATTAGTGCGGTAAACAGATGGTCTCGGGAGGCGACAGAGATACCGGTGGCATCTGGCTTACTCGGGCTGTATTCAAAGTAAAAAAAAAACGGGCCCAGGTCGTCCAGAAATCCCTCCATTTTATAAGCGACTATAACGTCACAGAGCGAGAGACGACAGCAGCCTCAGGGTCATCGTTAAATACGTCGCATTCAGACCTGGAGGCACGGCGCCGTCCTTTCCGAAGCACGAAACGAGGGGGGACGCGGCACAGCACACTGTTCCCACGGTCAAAGGGCTGCACGGTCGACATTCATCCTGCGACTTACGGCGCTTCACGGTCCACCCTGTGGCAGCTGGGTAGGGACGGAGGTAAGGTTGGGAGGGAGAAAAGTTTAATTACGTCTCTTTCAGTAAAACTAGAGGAGCCTGTATAGAGAAGGTAGATGTGTATAAATCCTTAGAAAATAAAGCTTGGCCAAGAGCTTTTAAAAATTTGAAAAAAAAAATTGATGTGATCGACTTCGGGTACGTCTTTCAAGAGCTGGGCAGGCCTCGGTGACGAAACCACCAGCACCACTGTTGCAGGAAGACGGGCACGTCCCAGTGGAGTAAGCGGATTCCAGAGGCGCACCTAGCTGCAGCTCTGAGGGCTGCTCACAGTCGGGTGCGAGCCGGTCTCCCTTAATGAGAGAGTGCGAGGCCCTCCTTTCCTGATATGACGCCTTATGGGCTCTCTGAGCAGAGGTTACCTAACCTGGGGGACAGACCTCCGTTAACTGAAAAGCCCTGGGAAACGGCCACCTCTGAAAGTTTGACCACACCCATTAAACTGAAGCAATGCCTAGCCANGTGCGAGGCCCTCCTTTCCTGATATGACGCCTTATGGGCTCTCTGAGCAGAGGTTACCTAACCTGGGGGACAGACCTCCGTTAACTGAAAAGCCCTGGGAAACGGCCACCTCTGAAAGTTTGACCACACCCATTAAACTGAAGCAATGCCTAGCCAGGATTCTTAAGTTTGGTTAAATAGATCTTCCTTCTGACTTTTCTTTCACACAAATTTATCTCACATTTATAGTTCATTCTGCCTTAATTTCCCCTGTTCTGTCAAAATTTTTCAAATGCTCGCGTCTTAGTTTTCTCTTTAATTTCTCCGATTCCTTCCCTGTTACCACGAAATTTCATTATTTCTCAGATATTGCTCCCATTTGCACTAGTCTTTGAAAATCTATGCATAAGAACCTTATATCCAAGGGAACAATGATCTGCATTCAAATGTCTTCTCACATTTTCACTTCTTTCTAAGACTGAAAAAGAAGACAGTAAATTCTATTTTCTTTGCACTCCTCCATCACAGTGCAGACCCACTTCTCGTGTGGGCAACACGGCCTCTCCCTTAGTTTTCCCAAGTTCAATCAGTTGTTGCTCAGTTGCTCAGTCATGTCTAACTCTATGTGACCCCAAGAACTGCAGCACGCCAAGCTCCATGTCCATCACCAACTCCAGAGTTTACTCAAACCGATGTCCATTGAGTCAGTGATGCCATCCAACCATCTCATCCTCTGTCGTCCCCTTCTCCTCCTGCCTTCAATCTTTCCCAGCATCACGGTCTTTTAAAATGACTCAGCTCTTCGCATCAGGTGGCCAAAGTACTAGAGCTTCAGCTTCAACATCAGTCCTTTCATTGAATATTCAGGGTTGATCTCCTAGTTGGATCGACAGGTGGGACCTCCTTGCAGTCCGAGGGACTCTCAAGAGTCTTCTGCAGCACCACAGCTCGAAAGCGTCAGTTCTTTGGTGCTCAGCCTCCTTTATGGTCCAACTCTCATATCTGTACACGACTGCCAGGAAAAATCCTGACTTTGGTTGTATGGTCCTTCGTCAGCAAAGTGGGGTCTCTGCTTTTAATACACTGTCTATATGTTTATCTTAGTTTTTCTTCAAAGGAACAAGTGTCTTTTAATTTCATGGCTGCAGTCACCAACCACAGTGATTTTGGAGCCCAAGAAAATAGTCTGTCACTGTTTCCATTCTTTCCCCATCTATGTGCCATGAAGTGACGGGACCAGATGCCTTGATCTTAGTTTTTTGAATGTTGACTTTTAAGCCAGCTTTCACTCTCCTCTTTCACCTTCATCAGGAAACCCTTCAGTTCCTCTTCACTCTCTACCATTAGAGTGGTATCACATGCATATCTGAGGTTGTTGATATTTCTCCCGACAATCTTGGTTCCAGCTTGTGTTTCTTCCAGCCCAGCGTTTCTCATGATGTACTCTGCATAGAAGTTAAATAAGCAGGGTGACAATATACAGCCTTGAGGTAATCCTTTCCCAATTTTGAACCAGTTCATTGTTCCATGTCCAGTTCCAACTGCTGCTTCTTGACCTGCATACAGGTTTCTCAGGAGGCAGGTAAGGTGCTCTGGTGTTCCCATCTCTTTCAGACTTTCCCCCTGTTTGTTATGATCCACATAGTCAAAGGCTTTAGTGTAGTCAATGAAGCAGAAGCAGATGTTTCTCTGAAATTCTCCTGCCTTTAAAACTAGAATTGTATAGCACAAAGATGAATGGCAAAATCCATCCAATAAGTTGAATTTTTAACTTCTCACTACTTAGAATGATATTAAATGGAAAACAAAGTGTCGTAACAAGTCAAGAGAGTGTATAAGAAAGAAAGGTTATGTTTTAGTTCCTTCAGTGCCAACTTTCCCCCTTCGTACCAGGGCCTCTCCATTTCATTTTGCCCCGTAAGTTACCCGCGTGGTCCCGGTTCTGCCTTTAGACACTCATGATGGCTTCTGAGTGATTTGGAGAGAAATCTAGGTGCCGCCGGCAGCTTCCTCGGCATCGGTGAGGGCGAGATAGTCCCGGTTCCTCTTGAACATTTCTGTCCCAGGCTTGAACTCCCGCATTTCTCTGAAAAGTTCTGGGTCCTTTCGGTTGAAGTTAGTGTTTGCGGCCACAGTCTGGGCACAGAGGGGGCCGCTGCCGTGGGGGTTGTTTCTGTATCACGGCAGCAGACGGTTCCAGGAGACACTCTTCTTTCTTCTTATTGAGATTTGCCCATGTAGTTGCTAGCAGTTGAACTTTATTGTTGCCATCTCATCTTTTATTCTGTGACAATATCAAAATGTCTATCTATTCCGTCACTGGGAGGCATTCAGACTGTTTCCATTTCTGGCTATTTAGGCAGTGCTGTTGAGAGTTCCTGTTCTTGTCTGTTAGTGAAGTTCTGTGCCGTTTCTGTTGGGCATGTACTTAGTGGTGCAGCCAATGGGTATGTGGGTATTTAGCTTTAATAGGTCCTAGAACTAATTTCCAAAGGACTGGGACCCTCATGCTCCCGCCACAGACGTGAGGAGACGAGTGCTGCACACACCCCGCTGCTTGGCTGCCGCCGCCGCCGCTGCGGAGCCGCGTCAGTCGTGTCCGTCTCTGCAGCCCCATAGACGGCAGCCCACTGGGCTCCCCGTCCCTGGGATTCTCCAGGCAAGAGCACTGGAGTGGGTTGCCATTTCCTTCTCCAACGCGTGAAAGTGAAAAGTGAAAGTGACGTCGCTCAGTCCTGTCTTACTCTTAGCGACCCCATGGACTGCAGCCCACCAGGCTCCTCCGTCCCTGGGAGTTTCCAGGCGAGAGTGCTGGAGTGGGGTGCCATCGCCTTCTCCACCCCCTTGGTACATTCTATAAATTGTGCTGGGTTTATGCAATATCACGTCATTGGTGGTAATTTACCCCTCCCTGATGATGAATAAAAAGGAGATTGTTTTATATAGTTAGATATCTTCTTCTGTTAAATTCCTCTCTCTCTGTCTCTATCTCCCCCTGATAATTCATAAAACTCTTGTATATTCTGGATATTAGTCCATTTTGGACTGATGTATGTTCGCATGAATACATGTATGTATCCATCTCAGTGACCTTTTCCCATTCTGTGTGTTGTCTTCATTATCTTAATTATTTAGAAGAAGTATTTAATTTCAATCCAGTCAAATTTTATCATTTTTCCTCTGGAATTAATGCATTTTGTACCCTATTTTAGGAAATCTTTGATCACTCATAAATCATGAATATATATTCTTCTATGTTTCCTTGAAAATCTTCTGCTTTTTTCTTCTCATTTAGGTCTGCAATCCATCTGAAGTCATTTTTTCCCGTGTGTGTGTTAAGGTAGGACATGGGGTTCTAGACTTATATTTCAGTGTGAATTAATTGACTTAGCGTCGCATTCTGAAAGGCAACTCTTCCTCCTTGCCCTACAGGGTCATCTTCAGAAGCCTATTGGATTCTGCCAGTCTGTGTGATTTATATGTTCTCATTATTGTGTGTTTTTAACATCTTCAAGTCCCCCAGTGCTCATATCCTTCAGGATTGTCTTTATATTGCAGGTTTTTTGCATTTTCGTATGAGTTTAATATGCATATGAAATGTAGAATTTTAAGACTGTTAGCTTGTGCAACTTTGGGGAGGAGAATACATTTCATCTATAGGCTAGTTTTGAGATAATTGACAAATTCACATCATGGAACTCGCCAAACACGCACATGATAAACCGACGTTCATTTGTTCAGAACTCTGCTTTGTTAGCATCACTCGTGTATTTTAGTGTAGATGTCTTCCTACGTTTTTGGTAGGTATAACTCTAGGCATGTGATAGTTTATTTTAGTTTTACCGTGAAGTTTCCTTGCTGTCCTATGTTTATTTGAGTGGTCGAGCAGTTCCTAAGATTTGCTTGCCACACTTTCACAAACCTGGTCAGGGAACAGGCCAGAGTGGATGTAGAAGGTTTATTACTTGTTACAGGAGGGCCAGGTGTGCTGCGGTTCATGGGGTCGCAACGAGTCAGACACGGCTGGGCGACTGAGCTGAGCTGAGCGCGCTACATCAGTTCTCTCAGCTTCCCCTCCCGAAGTCCCGTGGGGAGGAGGCCTGGGCATGGTGCCCACACAGGGCTGTGCTGCAGCTGAGCAGCACTGAGTATTAGAAACTCCTAGAGGACGAGATGGCTCGATGGCGTCACGGGCTCGATGGACGGGGGCCTGAGTGAACTCCGGGAGCTGGTGATGGACAGGGAGGCCTGGCGTGCTGCGGTTCATGGGTTTGTGAAGAGTCGGACACGACTGAGCGACTGAACTGAACTGAACTGAATCTCTAAGAGGCTGCTACAAACCTGCCCACTCTCTCCTCAAGAGAGGGTTTATTATCGAGGAATGTCAGCAGATGGCTCCAGAGAGGGAAGTCCCTGAATCTCTCCAGAACTATGCTTTATCTCTTGCCTCTGAGGCCTTTGATATTCAAACTTGCCTCCTGTCTTAGGAAGCCTAGACCTTGCAGAAATGAAAATGTAAAAGGAGGATTTTCTTCAAACCTACATAAATTCACTTCAGAATTCTTCAGAATTGTTTTGGATTTTCAGTTAGCTAAGTTTTCTATATACACAATCATGTCTTCTGTGAATAATGGTGGTTTTATTTTTGTTTCCAATCTTTCAATCTTTGATTTCATCTTCTTACCTCACTGCATTGCTTGGACCCTCCAGTCAGTGTTGGATAAAAATACTGTTGGGAGTCTTCTGGCTCATTCCTCACTGCAGAGAGAAAGTGTTCAACATGGATGCTATCAGACTGCTGGAGACAGTTTAGATGAGGGAAGTTCTCTTCCTAATTTGCTAATGGTTTTTAAAAGATTATAAATGGGTATTGAATTCTTGTCAAATGCTTTTTTGGCTTCTGTTTACACATAATTGTATGTCTCTCACTTTCAGTTCAGTTCAGTCGCTCAGTCGTGTCCGACTCTTTGCGACCCCATGGACTGCAGCACGCCAGGCTTCCCTGTCCATCACCAACTCTGGAGTTCACCCAAACCCATGTCCATCGAGTCGATGATGCCATCCAGCCATCTCATCCTCTGTCGTCCTCTTCTCCTCCTGCCCTCAATCTTTCCCAGCATCAGGGTCTTTTAAAATGAGTCAACTCTTCGCATCAGGTGGCCAAACTATTGGAGTTTCAGCTTCAGCATCAGTCCTTCCAATGAACACCCAGGACTGATCTCCTTTAGGATGGACTGGTTGGATCTCCTTGCAGTCCAAGGGACTCTCAAGAGTCTTCTCCAACACCACAGTTCAAAAGCATCAATTCTTCAGCCCTCAGCTTTCTTCACAGTCCAACTCNATTAGTCCTTCCAATGAACACCCAGGACTGATCTCCTTTAGGATGGACTGGTTGGATCTCCTTGCAGTCCAAGGGACTCTCAAGAGTCTTCTCCAACACCACATTTCAAAAGCATCAATTCTTCCGTGCTCAGCTTTCTTTATAGTCCAACTCTCTCATCCATACATGACTAATGGAAAAACCATAGCTTTGACTAGACGGGCTTTTGTTGGCAAAGTAATGTCTCTGCTTTTTAATATGCTGTCTAGGTTGGTTATAATTTTTTTTCCAAGGAGTAAGCATCTTTTAATTTCATGGCTGTAGTCACCATCTGCAGTGATTTTTGAGGTGCTTAGAATAGTCAAATTTATAGAAACAGGAAGAATGGTGATTAGAGATGGGATGAGGAATTAGTAAAGAATTATTGCTTAATAAGTACAGAGTTTCAACGTGAGATATTGAAAAACAGCTAGGATGAATAGCAGTGATGTTGCACAACAATGTGAATGTATTCGGTGCCACTTTAAAATGGCTAAATGGTAGAATTTATGTGGTACATAATTTATCATAATTTTAAAAATGAAAAAAAGTTTACAGTTCTGGAAACAGGTGGTGGTGAAGGCTGTACAACAATGTAAAGGTACAGCTGACATTTAAACATGAGCTGAATGGCACAGGTCCATGTATATGCAGATTTTTCAATAAATATTATGTACATCATTGAACTATACACTTTTAAAAAGAGTTAAAATGGCAAACTTTAGGTTATGTGTGTTTTCCAACAACTGTTTTTTAAAAGTTTGGTGAAGTCTTTCAGTAATTAGTTTCAGTCTTAATTAATCATTTTTAGAGCAGGTCAGAATACAGTTACTGAGAAGTTTCTGAATACTTTGTGAGCAACTACAGCTAACCAGCCTCCTAAATGAAGCACTGCCTACCAAAAGAATTGCTGCCCTTCAACCTAGTGGCCCTGACTAAGCCGGGTGACCATTTCAGTGAGTGAGTAAGTGAAAGTTGCTCAGTCGTGTCTGACTCTTTGCGACCCCATGGACTATACAGTTCATGGAATTCTCCAGGCCGGAACACTGGAGTGGGTAGCCTTTTNTGGCCCTGACTAAGCCGGGTGACCATTTCAGTGAGTGAGTAAGTGAAAGTTGCTCAGTCGTGTCTGACTCTTTGCGACCCCATGGACTATACAGTTCATGGAATTCTCCAGGCCGGAACACTGGAGTGGGTAGCCTTTTCCTTCTCCAGGGGGTCTTCCCAACCCAGGGATCGAACCCAGGTCTCCCACATTGCAGGCAGATTCTTTACCAGCTGAGCCACATAAAGTGTCCCTATAGAATGCTATATATTGCTACTGCAGCAGTCAGGGATGGGTTTCTTAAAATGCAGCACTTGCATTTTGTTACATGCAAGCATGAGCGTGTTATAAACAGAATATACTTTAGATTCGTTTTCCCCAAAGCTAAGGACTGCACTTTCACCTTCAACCACATCCCCTCTTTCTTTGACTAGGGCCTTGTTTCCCTGATTGTCATCTTTGGCCCTAATCCCTACGTCTTTAATCCTCTCCCTGCATCCTTCATCTCATTCTAAAATCAGATTCCTAAAAATCTTTCCTCAACTCTGATGCCTCTGAACTAGCCTCCCAACTTCTCCCCACCTCTCGGTTGCCAAATAACCTAGAATAGATTCCACTGGTACTGTTCCTAATCCTCTATCCCTCTTCATTCCTTGAACCTCAGAATTGGCTTCTCCTCTGCCACTCAGTTAAATTACACTCCTGAAAGTTAACCATGACTTCCAATCTGATAATCTCTTCCTACTACCCAATCTAAAGGAAAAAAAGACAAACACTGATAAAAAGTCATCAATCACTTCTTCTTAAAACTCTTCTCTCCCTTGCCTGAAACACCATATTCTCCAAATTCTTCTCAGACTCTCGCTTCCCTTTCACCTCCCTCCTCCCAACCCCCAAACAGGAGTATTATTATTCTGTCCTTCATCATCTTTTCTTTCTCTCCTAAGACTTTCCAGAAGCTTTCTTTTTGAAATTTTGCAGTTAGTTTATAAATGCAGAATACCATCAGCACAAAGGATACTAGAAGGAGTCAGGTAGTTGAAGAACAATTATACTTATGCCAAAAGCTAATTAGCTGGCAAAAGAGGAATGCTTCTCTATTGCATATGCATATCTCAGTGTTCAAGGTTAAGAAAACCACATTTGTATTTTTTGGCAGGTAAAATACATTTTAAATGAAAAAAACATTTGGAATGTTTTCTTTTTTAAATGACTATACCGCTAGAAGGAAGTATCTAACAATCTGGTCATTATTAATTGCCTGTTTTCTGATATGGTTAATTATTTAGGCTTGATGCAATCATTCAGCTGGTTAAGTCTGCTTACTTGATACAGAGTTAAGGATAGGATGTATAAATGGCAATGTAATATAAATATCAGTTTCTTAAAGCTCAAAAATAATAATTTCCTCTAGAAGAGAGTTTAAAACTTTCATATAGAAATAAAAAATGAAATCCATAGAGAACCAACGTTATACCTTACTTTAAAAGTTGTCAGAATATTTATAGTCTTTAAAAGTATAATTTATGATAACTAACAGATAATAATATATTAATATAAATTAATAATATTAAATAATAATGTATTGGTATTATATATTAAAGTCAAGACATTTTTGCACACTTTGGGACTGCTGACTAGCAATGAATCCTTTTTTCATTACAGTTAGTTGACTAACAATGATTTGTCAGTTACAGATGTATGGCTAAGTGACTCAGTTATGCCCATAGCATGAATACTGGAGTGGGCTGCCGTGACCTTCTCCAGGGGATCTTCCCAACCCAGGGATCAAACCCATGTATCTTACATCTCCCACACTGGCAGGTGGGTTCATTACCACTAGTACCACCTGGGAAGTCCTTTAAAAGTTTAATTTATGATAATTAATGGATAATAACTTATTAGTAGGAAATATTAAAACCAAGACAGTTTTATTTTTGCACACTTTAGGATTGTTGACTAGCAATGAATCTTTATTTTAATTTATTTATTTTTACTGAATGAAAGATTCTTTGAATTCTACAGTGCTTCACAATTTTCACAAGTTTCATAAAAAAGGAAAATGACTCATTTTAAAGCTTTTTATCATAAAAGTAAAATATCTAAGATTATTTCATGTAAGCAATTTTCTAAATATTTTAAAGCTCAAAACACTTAAGAATATGGGGACACTCCCAAGATATAGTGGTAAACGAAACACAAAAATTATAAAACAACACAATCTCATGATTCTAATTTTGGTTACAAAACAGTATGTTTCTCAAATAAGAATACCATACATCAAAATGTTAACTGTGAATCTCTAGGCAGAACAAGTGTAAGTGATTTTTCTTTTCTTCTTTATATTTTGCTTTCTTTCTTTACTTCTTCCTTCCTTTCTACAGTAAACATGGATTACATTTATAGCTGGGCTTCCTGGAAGAATAAACTCTACATTCTATTCAGTCTTGTGCCTTACACTTTGGCAGAGCAGAAAAACAAGGCCATCTGCCAAAGTTGTACCAAATGGCTTTAAAGCACTCTCAGTATTCTCATGAACCTAATCTATCAACAGATTTTGTTAATCCACTTTTAAAAACATACCCCCAAAAACCAACTATACCAGACCACCTGACCTGCCTCTTGAGAAATCTANACAAAGAGTCGGACATGACTACGTGACTGAACTGAACTGAATACATTTTACACAATCCATTTTAGATAACTGATGAAACTCAAAGATTATTCTAATGCAATATGGGAAACATTTTTTTCACATAAGGATATTTCCGTGCACAGCAAATGGGGTGTAAATGATCAAATTTTTTGTCTTGTTTTGGATCTATATCACAGCAAACTATTCAAAACTCTTTCAAAAACATTTTAGGAAATTCTGAAAATAGACTCTTTAGGAATTTTGTTTCTAGATCCGGCTGGAAATACTAGGAAACCAGCCTAATGTGAAATATTCCATCTTTTGGTTGAATACATTTGCTCTGTTCAGATTCAAATAACAGTTATTAAGTACTTGGGCATTTTCTAACTTACTAGCTCATGTGCTAGGTTCATTCATTATTATTTATACATTATTTTCTTTAATAACAACTCTGTATGTGACCTTACACTTATTTAGGTACTATTTTCTCATTCTACAGGTGAGGAAACTGCTTGAGGGAAGATAAGTGACTTGGTCACATGGAACAGATGAAGAATGGAGCCAAGCATGGGAGCCAGGCATTGGACCCAGGTCTCTTGGTTGTAAGTCTTGTGTTATTTCTGCTATTCCATGATCCTTATGTCTAAACTTCTAAAGGAAAATGAAAAATTATATCTAGGGTGAGATGCCTGTGAAAAGAGGAATAAGATATTTATTATTGAATTAGGCTCATACGTTTCTATCCTTTATCATGTAGAAATGTAACTATACTTATGCATGATATTATATATGTCATAGTATTGAACATATATATGTTCATATATGATATTATATATGTCTTATATGTCATAATGTTGAACAAGAGGGCCATTCTGTTTAGACAAGTAGTGAGAATTTTCAGAATATCCTGGACTATAGGAAGAGGGCTGTAAGGGAATGACATGATTATAGAAGAAGGGATGTATATAATGCATGGAGCATGTTGCCTTGATCTCTGTGACTATTAGTTTGGGAACATAAAAGAAATTGTCTGTTTGTGTATCTGTGTGTATGTGTGCATGCATGCGTGTGCTTCTGTCCTATGAATTTTAACATGTAATTTGATATTACCTAAAAGTACAGTTTATCTGAAATGTCTTATATGTTTCCTATTACAAAATTTGAACTGGTTCAAAATTTATAAAATAGGCTATATCATCTTACTGAAGCATTTTTTGGTTTACACAGGTACCATCACAATGTAAATATTATGTGATTTATATCTGACTTTTAAAGATGCATCCATTATGTAAAGCAACTTGCATTTTTCCATAAACAGTCTGGTTTATAATTTCTGGAGAATATGGACCTTCTTTCTTGCCTAGAGAATCCCATGGACGGAGGAGCCTGGTAGGTTGCAGCTAAGAGTCGGACACGACTGAATGACTTCATTTTCACTTTTCACTTTTATGCATTGGAGAAGGAAATGGCAACCCACTCCAGTGTTCTTGCCCGGAGAATCCCAGGGTCGGGGGAGCCTGGTGGGCTGCCATCTGTGGGGTCGCACAGAGTTGGACACGACTGAAGTGACTTAGCATGGACCTTCTTTATTATTTATATTCCTACTGCAATGCTTGATGTTTTATGGATAATGATCCCTTTGAAAATCTGATGAAGTAATGAAGCTTGTTCTAAGAATAGATACATGCATAAAAGTCAAAAATCTTGCATTCCATGCCAGGGATTCGTGAACTTCTTGACACCAGTCCCTGGACCTCCAAGTTAAGAACAACNACTGCGATGCTTGATGTTTTATGGATAATGATCCCTTTGAAAATCTGATGAAGTAATGAAGCTTGTTCTAAGAATAGATACATGCATAAAAGTCAAAAATCTTGCATTCCATGCCAGGGATTCGTGAACTTCTTGACACCAGTCCCTGGACCTCCAAGTTAAGAACAACTTGGCACTAAGTCTGCTACATAGTAGGCTTCATAGATGCTTCTCAATCCATAACTATGAGATCTGAGTATGAGTGAATGCATCACTCCACAGCTCAATCCCATCTCCTAATCTTCTCTAACTCTAGTCCCATCCAAACTCTTCACTCTGACTGAAGGGAAAGGAAAGGGGCATAATTCCTGTGGAGATGTAGTCAATCTTTCCTTTTAATGGTACCATTTTGCATATCTACTCTGGCTTGGAAATTTTTGAATTAGACATAAGTAATAAATCTTCATGTTTTTAAATTACCAGATGATGTAAAATAAGTGCCCTTTGTCCCTGAGTTTCACTGAGTCATTGAGACCCATTTGTAGAGACTGAATGAGGTGAAGTTCAAATATGAACTTGGGAAGAAACACAGATGGAGTCCTCAAATGCATGAATTATGTTAAAAAACAGTGATTTTACATTTTGATGTGGTTTTTGTGTCTCTAAAGTTAGGCATGAGAAGAATGGTGGTGTAGAAATGCCAGTGTTTGAATGCTGCCAGGAATATTTTGGGGATCAATGATTTGCAGAGTTGTGTCTGTTGCAAAGTTTGCCTTCAGGCTCAGGGTTTGAATTGGTATCATGGAAAAGCTTTATTTGTAAATAGACAGACTCAGGCCATTTCTAGTTTGTGTTGCATGGGATCAAATTAATGAACAGGGATTTTTTGGTAATAGAATACAAATTTTTATAACAGGCATTACTATTTTCCATTAATATACTATTTTCCTTTCCTTCTGGGCACAAGTTAAAATTTTACTTTCTACCCTACCTCCCTGAAATTAATTGAGGCCATTTGATTCTCTTTGGCCAGTGAAATGTAAGTTAAATGAAATTTAACACCAGTGATTCTATACCTCCCCTTCCATCTATCTCGCTGACCTATGGAGTTCCAGACGGTGGTGCCTCCATCATATTTGATCCCTGAGTGAGGATAACATGGAGCAGAGGCCACTTACCAACCTACAATAGTTGCATAGCAAGAAAAACACTTTGATTGTTATAAGCCACTGACGTTTACGGTTATTTGTCATAGTGGCACAGCCTAGTCTGTTATGCCTGCTATTATACAACTTCTGTTTAAATAATGTAAACAGATTAATGAGCTAGTGAGTAGATAGTACAATGTAAAAGGGAAAATTAGTAGTTTCTTGTTTTTAATAGTGGGTCTGTTCCTCATAGGAGCATCTCAGACAGTTGTTCTGGGATTCTTGGCTATTCCACAAAGCAAATACATGTGTGCAAACATATCGATAGCAATGAAAACTTAGAGAATTCACAATGGCTGGGCTGGCCCAGTGGCCCAGGCAAATAAACACTATTTGCTTCCTTTCCCTTCTTGTTTTCTCTGAGAGCTAGAGAGTACTCAAGTCACTCAGCTTCTTCCACTGGGACAGTGGTGACAATGATCTTGTTGTTCTCTAGAGGCTCCATGTCATGGTTAAGTCACTTGAAACTGTTTAATAATCTGTGCAGGTCTTGTTGGGTCACAAAGTCCCAAAGCCTCTTCCTCACACGTTATCTTCCACTACTCTCATTTTTTTTTTGCCCATGAACAAAAGAGTCTCTCAGGATCCTTTAAAGTGTATCCATCACAGGCTTGACTACACTGGGGAAAGAGGTAGGAGAAAGTGCTTTCACCATTAGCAGGCACAAGCTGAACGAATCTCAATAAGTGACAGGCGTAGGCGATGAAGAGCTAATTCTTAGATTCCAGCAATTCACTAGTGTCACTTTTTAATTTGACGGAAGATGATATATAGGTAGAGAGGCAAATGTTGTCATGAGAAGCACAATGGATTTGGAATAAATGATCTTGTCTCAAACATGCTCTCTACCATTTCCCAGCTTTGTGGTTGTAAATACCTGCTTAAGCTAATCCCATATTCTTTACTAACACCAGTGGGTGCGGTGATACCTACCTTCCATGGTAACTCTAAAAATGTATTTCACAAAATAGGCTTTCAGGGACTTTCCTGGCAACCTAATGGTTAAGATTTCCTGCTTCCCCTGCAGGGGATATAGGTTCAATCCCTGGTTGGGGAACTGAGATCCCACATGCTGTGTGGCCAAAAAATGTGGAGAGGCTTTCATTCAATACTACTTTCATGTTCTTCGTTTTCATATTTAGTAAATAGTACTATAATCCAGGTGTCTAGATATCTACAGTCCTCAAGAGTCATATTTCCTTTAATACCCAGTCAGTAATAATCTAAAGTTCTATCCCAACCAAATCCAAGAAGTTCAGTGTTTTCCCTCATTCCACTCAGTTTTCCTGAGAATCTCTGAGGGATGTGTACATATTTCACAAATGTATCCTAGCTGTTCTTGTCACTTTAGCCAGCTATCTGGCACCAGACTCTTACTCTGATTCTCTGCAAGTCCCCCTTGCTGTTGTGTAACTGTTTTCTCTAAGCTCTAGCTCTTCATTGCTACATTGTTTTTTCTTAAAAGTTGACCCAAGTCTGTCTCTTTATTGTCTCAGCACAGCAAAAACCAGGCTCTGAGAAGATTATCATGAAGGCTTAGGGACAATAGAAAAAGATTTCAACTTGATGAGGGGTTAAGTAGAGGAGGCAGAATTTATATGTCCATTATGTAATGGTCCCCAGATCCAGTGCTTTCCAAATGGTCTCTGTAGCAAATGAACAGAATTCCCTGTTAAACACAATCCTAGTGAAATAGAATCTCTGAGAGTGACTGCATAGGAGTGTATATTTTAATAGACTTATGAAATGTTTCTCTTTTGGGACATTGGATTGGAATTGTTTGGGAACTTGTGCCCCAGTGCCGTGCTGTAAGAAGTTTACATCAAACTTGAAAGAATGATTTGATCAGATTTCCCTGACCTGGGTTTGTGCCTCCAACTTTTCCAGGACCAGACTGAGAAAGACAAAATGAATAATAACAACAGTGGCAGAAACAACAAACTTTACAAGAGCTTTCCCTTGGGAAAACTTTGTTTTTTGCAGTTTCCACACTTCTTCTCTTCCACACTTTCTTCTTCCTTGCTCATGGAACAATTATGTACCTAGCTTCTGGTGATGAATTAGAATTTGTCCGAGTCACTTTTGATTATCCCGTCTCCTCTTTTTTAGTCTTCCTTCTATATAAGGGGTAGTCATATGATCCAATTTTTGGCAATAAAATGCAGCAAGAAACTTTGAGGGGAACAATCCCTGGGAAAACTTTCACTTTTCTATCTTAAATATAGATGTCATTATTAGATAATTGATTCTGTGAGAGTCAAATTTTGGTCATGAAGGAAAGGAAGAGAAAATTACAGAAACATTGTCCATTCCTAGACCAAAGTCAGCACCTGCTTTACCCCTAGTCTTCTTTTGATGGGAGAAAGACCCCCGTCTTTCTTAGGCCACTGTACCTGTTTCTTTGTTCTGGCTACTAAAAACATTTCCAGTCTCAGGCTGTCCTCCCCATAAAGATCATGTTATTTCAGTGGTAACCACAATGATGATCGGCTTTTATGCTACATGACCTATTTAGCTCCTCATTATTGCAAATATCTCCATTTCAAAAGAGAATCTTGGGCTTTGTCAAAAATCTCATTGTTTTTTATCGCCTTCAAATTAATGAAGAGGCTTGTCCTTAAAATTTGCTGTGACAGTGGTTTGTCCTCTACTAAGAAAAAGCTTGGAAATAAGGTTTTTCTCTTCTATCTCATCTCCCCACATCCCTCATTCTCATGGTATCAGAAATTGGCACACTTTGTACTAATATGTAGTATTAAAAAATCTTTTTTTATAATTTCCAAATATTCTTTATCATATAAATGCACAAACATGCTCATATTAATACATACACACATATATAGTAAATTCATATTTTATCTCTTTTAAAATATTAGATACATTAAAAAATGCAGACTAGTATACAAATAGTAAACACTAGTAAAAATAATATATAAATAATACAGATAGTATACAAATAGCACGCTAGTATGCTATTCACCAGTGTTATCCACAGTCTCCTACAAAGTGTTTCCATATCTTGAGAAAATATTTGCAAACCATGTATCAAATAAGGAGTTAATATACAAAAATAAAAGGAATTCATGCAGCTCAATAGCAACAAACAAACAACCTGATTGCAAAATGAGAAGAGAAACTCAATAGACATTTTTTCAAAGAACACACACAACTGGCAAACAGGTATATTAAAAGGTGCTTAATATCCTGGTCATCAGCAAAAGGCAAATCAAAACCGCAGTGAGATATCACCTCACACCTGTCAGAATGGCTGTCATCAGTAAGATGAGAAATAATAAGTGCTGGTAGGAACATGGAGAAAAAGGAACCTTGGTACACAGTTGGTGGGAATGTAAATTGGCACAGGCATTATGGAAAACAGTACAGGGTTTCCTCAAAAAACAAAATATAGAACTATCATATGATCCAGCAATCCCTATTCAGGATATATTCCTAAAGGAGATAAGATCAGTACCTCAAAGAGATACTGCAACCCCATGTTCANCGATGGAGGGGCTGAGGGGTGCCCGCCCGGGAGAGGGTGGGCTTCGGGGCGGGTGGCTGCAGAGGCAGGCCCGTCGGGCCACTCTAAGCACTCTCTCTCTTCTTTGGCCTCCTCACGTGCTCAGGTCTGGGGAGTTATATCCGAAAGGCAAAAGCTTTCAGAGAAGTGCGGTGTGTGGGCCTGAGGAGTGGGGTTGCTTTCTCAGGCACAGAACCGCTCTGACAAGCAGAGAGCCTGAGGGCTGATGAGACCCGGGCTGTGAGCACACTGAGAGTGGGCCCGTTAGTCGCTCAGTCGTGTCCGACTCTTGGTGACCCCGTGGACGGCAGCCCGCCAGGCCAGGCCAGAACACTGGGGTGGGTGGNAGCAGAGAGCCTGAGGGCTGATGAGACCCGGGCTGTGAGCACACTGAGAGTGGGCCCGTTAGTCGCTCAGTCGTGTCCGACTCTTGGTGACCCCGTGGACGGCAGCCCGCCAGGCCAGGCCAGAACACTGGGGTGGGTGGCCACTCCCTCCTCCAGGGGATCTTCCTGACCCAGGGATCGAACCCAGGTCTCTTGCATCGCAGGCAGATTCTTTACTCTCCGAGCCACCAGGGGAGCCCACACAGAACCAGCAAGACAGCCGAGCGCCCAGGGAGGAGCCCCAGGCCACGTTCCCAGTGGTGACCGCGTGTCAGGGAAAAAGACACAGTGGCCTGTGTGGGAGCAGATGGATGGAACAGGGATTGAGAGTACGAAATACACGTGATAATTACCTTTAGGGAGATAAGAGAAGATACTGTGCTATGAAGCGGGAACAAGCACCTTTGCTTAGGGAAACCTGAGGGTGCGTCGGTACGGAATTGGAAGTTAAGTGTGATCAGGAATGCCGTATGCGGGCAGGGAGCCACAAATCTGATGTGAAGTACCAGTGTGACTCTCACAGAAAGAAAAGAATTAGGTGGAAAAAGTCAGAAATTAAAAAGATTTTAATACAAAAATATTTACATCAATTAAAAGCTCACATATTCATAAGATAAGATGTAAGAAAATAAGCAGGTATAGCAATATATATCAAACGCATGACATGATCGCGTCTTGGGCAGTTGCTGGGAATGCAGATAGGGATTTCGCAAAGGGGCAACCAGTTAAGGGAGGAGCTCAGCCGTCCACCTTTCTTCTGCCTCTCTGACCGAACCCCCCAAGGCTTCTGCCTGGTTCCCTTTCCTTTCACCAGCGCTCACACACTGACGTTCCCATCGTCCACTCTTTGCTCTACTGGCTTGGCGAGCGTTCCACCACAGCCAGGGTGCCAGCAGCCACCTGCCGCCCGCCAGCATGCCCTGCTTTCTCCTGTTTCCCCGCCTCTGGTTTTGTGATGCACACGTGGGCCAGTTTCCCCCACCCTCGGTCCTCAAGGGCAGCGAGCCCAGCTCCGAATGTCTGAGCTCACAGAGAACAGGTCTGCAGACGTGGTGGCCAGAAGCCTGTTTTGGTTTCTGAGCTTCTAAAGTTGTCTGTAGTTTCAGATGTGGTTCAGCTCAGTCCAGCTGCTCAGTTGTGTCCGACTCTTTGCGACCCCGTGGACTCCAGCACGCCAGGCCTCCCTGTCCATCACCAACTCCCGGAGTTTACTCAGACTCACGTGCATCGAGTCAGTGATGCCATCCAACCATCTCAGATGTGGTACCTTTAGGCAAAATGATGCGAGGCAGCAGGAGGTACAGTTCCGACTGAGGTCAAGCATCCTCCGTGTCGTGGTTGTCCTGACGGCGGGCTGAGACTTCCTTCTGCTCCAGGTGAACTGCCAGGAACAGCCCTGCGGGGCCCTGAAGAGCTGTGCTCAGGGCGTTGTCAGACTCGTTTGTTATGACATATGAGGTGCAGTGGGCTCAAGCTATATGTGCAAACATGCCAAGTTGAAATAAGTATTAGCTGTCAAAGAATTTTATGGTTATCAGACTCTTCAGAGCTCGAAGTTTCCAAGGGAAGCTTCAGGAGTGGGCTTCTAGCCTGCCTATCTCGCTTTGATTAAAAGCAGAGGAGGAGCTTTGGTTAAAAGCAGAGTGCGTCTCTTTCTTACTACAGATGACTAAAACAAACAAACCAGCAACAGGTTTCCCTGGTGGTCAGGAATCAGCCTGCCAATGCAGGAGACGCGGGTTCGATTCCTGAGCCAGGAAGAGCCCGCAGGCTGAAGAGTAAGCGCATGCACCACAGCTACGGAGCTCCGCCCTACTGAGCTGCAGCTCCGGAGCCCCCAGCCCTAGACCGTGCGTCTGCAACAAGAGGAGCCCTGCAACGAGAAGCCTGCCAACCCCAGGAGAGGGGTCCACGCGGCAACAAGACCCAGCGCGGCCACAAGCGAATAAGCCCAATTATGTATGAAAAAAGCAGGGTGCTCGAGAGGACAGCCCGGAGCTGGGCCCTGTCCCTGACCCACCACGCAGGCCGTGTGACCTTGTGGAAACTTCCTAATCTCTCTGTGCTTAAGTTTATTTCCCTGTGAAAGGAAATTTGTAACCAGACTTCACCTCATAGGCTTTTGTGAGGATTAACATGAGTAAAATACACATGAAGTAAAATACGGGTTTAGAACCAAGACATCCTTAGAGTGCATGCTCAGTGAACGTTCTGTGTTGCTGTTGCCATTATGATTTATTTCAGATAACAGGGTATTTGTTCTGATCTGTTTAGTCGCTCAGTCATGTCTGACTCTGCGACCCCATGGACTTTAGCACGCCAGGCCTCCCTGTCCATCACCAACACCCAGAGCTTACTCAAACTCATGTCCGTCAAGTCAGTGATGCCATCCAGCCGTATCATCCTCTGTCGTCCCCTTCTCCTCCCGCCTTCAATCTTTCCCAGCATCAGGGTCTTTCCCAGTGAGTCAGCTCTTCCCATCAGGTGGCCAAAGGATTGGCGTTTCAGCTTCAGCATCAGTCCTTCCAATGAATATTCAGGACTGATTTCCTTTAGGATTAACTGGTTGGATAAAACTTGATTTGAGAATGAGATTTTTATAAAAAGTTTAGGACCCACACTTTCCAGTTTTTTCCCATAATTTCACAAAGGAGGAAGCTGCGATTCACTCATAATCACAGAGTTAGTAGGAGACTGAGATCTCGGAGCCCCTGACTCTTAATACGCACTCTGTCCCCCCAGCCCCGACCTCTACCAGCTTTTGACACCCTCGTTCTTTCCCTGCAGTCATCATTATTCCGCAGACGGCAAGTGACAGGAAGCTATCCAAACTGGTGTAAGCGGAGGAAGATTACATCGACCCTTGCTCACCCCAGATCTGCTAATGCATATCTTCTCAGCTTAGCATCTCCCAACACCTTTCCAGGAAAAGCCCCTTCTTCCTGTTCGGATGAAAATCCAGCCACTCACTCTCATACTGTTCTTCGCCCAGTGTGTGGGGGGTGTGCGTGTTTTTGGACCAGTCGCCGGAGCCACACGACACAAATGCTCTGACTGCCCAGGAGGGGATCAGCGCCCACTTCTGGGACTGCACGGCGGGGCGGTCCTCAGCGCTTACTGCGGTGGGGTTGAGTGTGAGAGAGGTTGCGTCCACAGGAACACCGAGAAAAGAGCAGTGTTCACCGGGGAGGCACAGACGCCAGAAGCTCTCCTTATTTCCGAAAATCGGCTTAACCTCGGAAGAGCTGAACACTTCAGAGAAGACCATCCTGTACCTTAGAAGATCTGGGCCAGTCCAGGTGCACGACGGAACAGCTCCCCGCTGGAGAGGTCCAGGTCACCCTCGCCCTCTGCCCCCATGCTGGCCACTAGGTCTTTGCTCCTGCATGCCTGCTGATCTCCTGTTCTTCTTTCAACCGAAGATGGAGATGTTTAGGAGGGTAAACTCATCTTCTAAACGAGCACCTAAGCTGCAGAATGGACTGGGAAGACAGATGACCTTTTAGGTGATTTTACGTCGCCAACAGTTTTCCCTCGGTGTACCAGCGCTGCGTCATCCCATGAGTGACTGTATGCTTGGCAGTCTCCAGGAATGTAGCCTTTCCCAGGTGACTGCCAAGTGGGGTAAGCCCCGGGGACGCTAGGTCCCGAGTGCCCAGGCTTTCTTTTCCATTCCTAGTGTAGTTCTATGGAAGACACTGGCCTCCAAGCACCCAAAACCCCAACCCAGCTTGGAAATGGCACCTCTCCCCGTGGGCCATCATCACAGTTAAAATGACTTGAAGCGCTCCAGCGACAGTTCAGAAATTCAGTCTTTAGGGCAAGAGGGGCAGACACTTCCCTTGGAGGGTCCTCATTTGTAGAATGTTCTCTGCCTGCCCTGACTGCAAAGCTGCAGTGAGGAAAAACCTTCTTTTCATTATGGTGAGTTTCTGATGCTCATATATGGCAGTCAAGGTTGTTTGCAATCTATTTAAATTATCACGATGCTGCACTGCCTCCCTGAAGAGTCTAGGGCACCAAGAAAGCACAATTCCACAAATCTAATAAACAGCTGAACAGATACATGCCTTTGCACACTGATACCACTTGAAATCTCCGTGTTTTCATACGCTTGCTCCATACTATTGCACAGCAGCTATTTGTGCTTGTTTGTGCATGAGTGATTCCTCCAGTTTCCTTGGAAGGAAAGCCAAAGGCAGACGCTGGCTGCTTCTCTGCAATCTCTGTGTGCACAGAGATCTATAAATATGAACGCTCTTACTTTCAGAGATTGAAAGTAAAACAACCAAATATTATTTGAATGAAACTGGCCTTGCTTCTGATTCACAGCAGCTCTCTGGAAAACATGCTGATAAAACGACTGTAACAACCACGTGTTTCTTTGGCAACGTCGGCATAATCAGCCCTTTCAAGAAGAGAACGAAAGTGTGTTGGAAACGCGGTCTGAATACAGTGAAGCAAACAGCTCCTTGCAGCGATGCAGTTTTTTGGGGGGGGGGGCTGTTTTTCCCTCTTGCTTTTCCTTCCTGGTAAGGCATGATTTTATGCCTTTATTCCCCATTCAATGATCATGATGGTCTTGGCATAAATTTTGCCCGGTGGGCGGAACACCGCCTCTCTGAGTACGTCTTGTTATTTTGGAGGATTTTCTTGGAAAGAACCAAACCCGTGGTTTCCTTAGAGGGCTGCCCAGAAAGTGAGGGGTCCCGGCCAGGCTCCAGACAAGCGTCTGTCTCTTCTCCCCCTCCCCCCTCAGTGACTTAGACTCCCCTCTCCCCCCCTTTGCAATCTCTTCCTGTTCAAGAAGAAGATGCTGTAAGAAAAGGCTTTCAGAGTCAAGGGAGGTCTCTGAGGCACCTGGGAAGGCTTTAGGGG
>SJYV01009709.1:0-40770 GCA_006410875.1 Neotragus pygmaeus | reverse complement strand
ACACACACACACACACACACACTACATCTTCTCCATTCACCCATCAGTGGGCATTGGACACACACACACACACTACATCTTGTTCATTCACCCATCAGTGGGCACTGTACACGCACACATACACACACACACACACACATGCTACATCTTGTCCATCCGTCAGTGGGCATTGGACGCACACACACACACACACTACATCTTGTTCGTTCATCCATCAGTGGGCATTGGACACGCACATGCACACACTACATCTTGTCCATTCATCCATCAGTGGGCATTGGACACATGCACACACGCACCCGTGCACACAGACTACGTCTTGTCCATTGATCCATCACACACACACACACACACACACACTCATACACTATATTTTGTCCATTCATCAGTGGGCATTGGACACACGCACACACGCACGTGCACACACACACACTACATCTTGTCCATCCATCAGTGGGCATTGGACACATGCACACACACACACACACACACACTACATCTTGTCCATTCATCCATCAGTGGGCATTGGACACGCACACACGCACACACACACACTACATCTTGTCTGTTCATCCATCACACATGCACACACACACACTACATCTTATCCATTCACCCATCAGTGGGCATTGGACACACACACACATACACATGCACACACACACACTACATCTTGTCCCCAGATACACACGCACACACACACACACACACACTACATCTTGTCCGTGCATCCATCAGTGGGCATTGGACACACACACACATGCGCACACACACACACACACACACACACCCCTTGTCCATTCATCCATCACACACACAGACACACACACACTACATCTTGTCCATTTATCTGTCAGTGGGCATTGGACACACATACACATTTTGTCCATTCACCCATCAGTGGGCATTGGACACAGACACACACACTACATCTTGTCCATTCAGCCATCAGTGGGCATTGGACACACACACGTGCACACACACACACCATCTTGTCCATTCACCCGTCAGTGGGCATTGAACACACACACACACACACACACCACATCTTGTCCATTCACCTGTCAGTGGGCACTGATTGCTGCTTCTGTGTCTCGGCTGTTGTGAATGTGCTGCAGTGAACATTGGGGTGGACCATCTTTCTGAGCTAAGCTCTGTCTTAATTTATGTCCAGGAGTAGGATTGCAGGAGGCAGCTCTGCTTTCGGTTTTTAGAGGACCCTCCCTACTGTTCACCACAATGGCCGCACCAATTCACAGTCCCACCAGCAGCGTGGGAGAGTTCCCTTTTCCCCGCACCCTCTCCCGCATTTGTTATTTGTGGACCTGGGTGCTGGCCATCTTGGCCGTTGTGGGTGGTGCCTCGCTGTAGTTCTGACTTGCATTTCCCTAATAACTAGCCGAGTTGAATGGCTCTTCCCGTGCCTGTTGGCCACCTCTCTCCTTTGGAGAAATGTCTGTTTAGGTCTTCCGGCATTTTTTGATTGGGTTGTATTGCTGTTGTTGAGTTATATGAGCTGTTTGTATATTTTGGAAACTAAACCTTTGGAGGTCACGAATGTTTGCAAATATTTTCTCGTCTTCCTCAGGTTGTCTTTTTTCCCTGGGCATATATGCACCATTTCTCCCAGTACATTTTTGATCCCCTCTCTTCCCTCTAGAATCTATTGTGTGTAGGTAGGCACATGATCCCGCAAGCCTCTTGATTTCCCTAACGTCACTTCCTGTCTGCTGTCTGGCTGGGTGACTCCCGTCACTGTCTCCAGGGCGCTGGCTCAGCCTTCTGCGCTATTACTTTGGTCTTCAGCGCCTGCAGCCTAGCTTTCGTCCTAGTGAATGTGTTTTCTAAGTTTTCTTGGCTTCTCTTTCTAGTTCGTTCTTATAATCATCTGCATTTCTGTCAATAGCTTTTCTTAATCTCTTCAGTATTTTTATTATCTCCTTTTGGAACTCTATATCTAGGCTGAAGAAGTCTTTTTCGTTGTCCTTTCAGGGGAATTTTCTTGGTCTTATAACTGGGGATGGTTCCTTTGCTCCTCCATTTTCCTTGTATTTCCCTTGCTCTGTGAAAGTGAAGTCGCTCAGTCCTGTCCGACTCTTTGCGACTCCACGGACTGTAGCCCAC
The DNA here is from genome assembly GCA_006410875.1 of Neotragus pygmaeus. Classification (NCBI taxonomy): domain Eukaryota; kingdom Metazoa; phylum Chordata; class Mammalia; order Artiodactyla; family Bovidae; genus Neotragus; species Neotragus pygmaeus. The sequence goes on along the minus strand of SJYV01009709.1, from coordinate 38,646 downwards.
CAGGCTCCTGCGGCCACGGGATTTTCCAGGCGAGAGTACTGGAGTGGGATGCCATTGCCTTCGCCCTTGCTCTATGAGTTTAGGAGGAAAAATCGCCTCCTGTGTCTTCAAGGGCTGTTTCTGTGGGAGTGCCCCTTGTAGGGCTAAGGTTTCTGGGGCGAGGGCCAGTGAGTGTGGACGCCTGCGGCTCTGCCCCCGGTGGGTGCTGCCCGCCCCGGAGCCCGCACCCGGCAGGCACGCCTGCAGCGCCTGGAATGGTGCCCGTGGCCGAGAGCAGCGGGAAGAGCGCGGCTTCCGGGCCCGCAGGCTGTGCGCGCCGCCTCCCGTGCCCCCCCAGGCCTGGCCGCAGGCCTCAGCCTCAGCCCCCAGCCTCCCCCGACACGCAGATGCGTGACTCGGGCTGGGGGCGCGGGGCCCCTGTCCACGTGCCAGAGCGGCTCCCTCCCCGGGGCACTGAAGCTCCACTCTGTCCTGGCCGACTTCCCGGCCAGTGTGGGGCCGTTCCAGACTTTTCTCACGCCCTGCCCAGTTACATGGAGACTTCTCACTCTTTCAGAAGTCTGAAGTCCTCCGCCAGGGCTCCGTGGGATTCCCCTCAGCACTGTCCCGCGTGGGATGTGTTGTTGATGTATTTGTGGAAGGATGTGAGCTTTACATGCCATCTTGATTGTCCCCCCCAATATCTAACATAGAAAATTGAAGTGTAATTAATGCAGTATTATACACAGATTTTAGTGTTCTTGGTGTCCTTTTAATTTTTAAAACTTGGCTGTTTGGCTCTTTGTTGCAGCTGCTGGCTTCTCTCAAGCTACGGCTCGTGGCTTCCAGAGTGCACGTGCTGAGGTTGCAGCACGTGGCCTCAGTTGCCCCTGGATTCATACAAGTAATTTTCTTTCCTGGGAAGCACGCATCAAGCACTACCTAGGTGTCAGGCACTCTTCTTAGCATTTTACTTAAGCATATTAAGTCACTGAATCCTGGCAACAGTTTAATAAAAATACTGAGATACAGAGAAGCAGTTTTGCTAAAGAAGTCACACGCTGGGATTGTGAAACTCAGAGGGGCACCAGCCACGTCTACAGCTAAAGCGTGGCCGTCGCATGCGTTGCGTTGTCTCTAAAGACTTATTAACTCAAGTTCCAATTCCTTTTATACTATGAATTCTTACTATATTCCACATTAAACATTTTTTTACGTAAAATGACAAGAATACAAAGGTGAGTTGCTAGCTTTTGAAACTAAAATCTATTATTGGAGATGAAATATAAGCCATGTGACAGGGTATAACATGTGGATTCAGAGGTGGGATTGTGAGGCTGGGGTGAAGGCTGATAATGGGCTCTGGATGGGTCATCAGCCACCTCCCTAAGGAGCCTGGGCTCCTCACAAGAGCTGCTGAAGCTGTCTGTATTTGTGTGTGTGTGTTTGCGTGTGTATGCACCAAATGGCCAAAGTTGGAGGCACACGTCAGAGGTCAGACACCAACGGCTGCCATGAGAGATGCAGCTTGCAGAGGTGGCGCGAAGGAGGGGGCTTCAGTCAACACACAAGCTGATAGAAAAAGACAAGCATATGATACTGCTTACATGTGGAATCTAAAAACAAGTGAACTTATTTACAAAACAGAAACACGTACAGAAAACAAACATGGTTCTAAAGGGTTAAGGATGAGGAGAGAGAAATCAGGAGTTTGGGATTAGCAGACACACACTAATACGTGTAAGATAAACGCGGACCTAGTGTATAACACAGGACACTGTTCAATAACTTGTGATAATCTATAATGGAAGACAATCTGAAAATCACACGCATGCACACAGAAGCCCCAAAGGTGGTGCAGGGGAAAAGAATCTGCCTGCCAACGCAGGAGACACAGTACACAAGGGTTCGATCCCTGGGTCAGGAAGATCCTCTGGAGAAGGAAATGGCACCCCACTCCAGTATTCTTGCCTGGGAAATCCCATGGACAGAGGAGCCTGGGGTTGCAGAAGAATCAGACAGGACTTAAGTGACTAAGCAACAACAGGAGAAAGCGAAACCGTGGGAAGCTCGCACAAAACCAGAAACACAGGGACACGGGGCAGGACAGAAGCCGGACAAAGCCTCACTCTGCGGCCAGCCGACCCACAACAGGGCAGGCAAGAGTGCACACGGGAGAAAAGACAGCATCTTCGTGAGCAGTGCTGTAAAAACTGGACTGCTACTTGCAAAAAAAAAAGAAACTAGAACATTCGCTAACACCACACAGAAAACTAAAACAGTTTAAAGACCTAAATGTAAGAGGGGATACTATAAAACTCCTAGAGCAAAATATAGAATCATGGACATAAACCACAGCAATATCTCTTCGGTGCTGTCTCCTCTGATCAGTCGCTCAGTCGTGACCCCATGGACTGCAGCACAGCAGGCTTCCCTGTTCATCACCAACTCCCGAAGCTTGCTCAAACACATGCCCATCGGGTTGGTGATGCCATCCAACCATCTCATCCGTCGTCCCCTTCTCCTCCCGCCTTCAATCTTTCCACCATTAGGGTCGTTTCCAATGAGGCAGTTCTTCCCAGCAGGTGGCCAAAGTATTGGAGTTTCAGCATCAGTCCTTCCAGTGAATATTCAGGGATGATCTCCTTCAGAATGGACTGGTTGGATCTCCTTGCAGTCCAAGGGACTCTCAAGAGTCTTCTCCAACACCACAGTTCAAAAGCATCAATTCTTTGGCACTCAGCTTTCTTTATAGTCCAACTCTCACATCCATACATGACCCACTTAAATCATGTGTACTTTGGAGCAAAGGATGAAAGAAGTCAGGTGGCCCTGTTTCACAAAAGCAGGAAGCCCCATACAGAGATAGATGGGTAAGCACATCACTCCATGACCTCAGAGAGCACTGTGACAAGTACGCATAGTGCACAGGAGAGGCACTTGATCTTACCCAGGGGAAGCAGGGTTTGAATTGAAGCTTAAAGACCGGCACAGTCAGCTCANCACACACACACACACACTACATCTTGTCCGTGCATCCATCAGTGGGCATTGGACACACACACACATGCGCACACACACACACACACACACACACCCCTTGTCCATTCATCCATCACACACACAGACACACACACACTACATCTTGTCCATTTATCTGTCAGTGGGCATTGGACACACATACACATTTTGTCCATTCACCCATCAGTGGGCATTGGACACAGACACACACACTACATCTTGTCCATTCAGCCATCAGTGGGCATTGGACACACACACGTGCACACACACACACCATCTTGTCCATTCACCCGTCAGTGGGCATTGAACACACACACACACACACACACCACATCTTGTCCATTCACCTGTCAGTGGGCACTGATTGCTGCTTCTGTGTCTCGGCTGTTGTGAATGTGCTGCAGTGAACATTGGGGTGGACCATCTTTCTGAGCTAAGCTCTGTCTTAATTTATGTCCAGGAGTAGGATTGCAGGAGGCAGCTCTGCTTTCGGTTTTTAGAGGACCCTCCCTACTGTTCACCACAATGGCCGCACCAATTCACAGTCCCACCAGCAGCGTGGGAGAGTTCCCTTTTCCCCGCACCCTCTCCCGCATTTGTTATTTGTGGACCTGGGTGCTGGCCATCTTGGCCGTTGTGGGTGGTGCCTCGCTGTAGTTCTGACTTGCATTTCCCTAATAACTAGCCGAGTTGAATGGCTCTTCCCGTGCCTGTTGGCCACCTCTCTCCTTTGGAGAAATGTCTGTTTAGGTCTTCCGGCATTTTTTGATTGGGTTGTATTGCTGTTGTTGAGTTATATGAGCTGTTTGTATATTTTGGAAACTAAACCTTTGGAGGTCACGAATGTTTGCAAATATTTTCTCGTCTTCCTCAGGTTGTCTTTTTTCCCTGGGCATATATGCACCATTTCTCCCAGTACATTTTTGATCCCCTCTCTTCCCTCTAGAATCTATTGTGTGTAGGTAGGCACATGATCCCGCAAGCCTCTTGATTTCCCTAACGTCACTTCCTGTCTGCTGTCTGGCTGGGTGACTCCCGTCACTGTCTCCAGGGCGCTGGCTCAGCCTTCTGCGCTATTACTTTGGTCTTCAGCGCCTGCAGCCTAGCTTTCGTCCTAGTGAATGTGTTTTCTAAGTTTTCTTGGCTTCTCTTTCTAGTTCGTTCTTATAATCATCTGCATTTCTGTCAATAGCTTTTCTTAATCTCTTCAGTATTTTTATTATCTCCTTTTGGAACTCTATATCTAGGCTGAAGAAGTCTTTTTCGTTGTCCTTTCAGGGGAATTTTCTTGGTCTTATAACTGGGGATGGTTCCTTTGCTCCTCCATTTTCCTTGTATTTCCCTTGCTCTGTGAAAGTGAAGTCGCTCAGTCCTGTCCGACTCTTTGCGACTCCACGGACTGTAGCCCACCAGGCTCCTGCGGCCACGGGATTTTCCAGGCGAGAGTACTGGAGTGGGATGCCATTGCCTTCGCCCTTGCTCTATGAGTTTAGGAGGAAAAATCGCCTCCTGTGTCTTCAAGGGCTGTTTCTGTGGGAGTGCCCCTTGTAGGGCTAAGGTTTCTGGGGCGAGGGCCAGTGAGTGTGGACGCCTGCGGCTCTGCCCCCGGTGGGTGCTGCCCGCCCCGGAGCCCGCACCCGGCAGGCACGCCTGCAGCGCCTGGAATGGTGCCCGTGGCCGAGAGCAGCGGGAAGAGCGCGGCTTCCGGGCCCGCAGGCTGTGCGCGCCGCCTCCCGTGCCCCCCCAGGCCTGGCCGCAGGCCTCAGCCTCAGCCCCCAGCCTCCCCCGACACGCAGATGCGTGACTCGGGCTGGGGGCGCGGGGCCCCTGTCCACGTGCCAGAGCGGCTCCCTCCCCGGGGCACTGAAGCTCCACTCTGTCCTGGCCGACTTCCCGGCCAGTGTGGGGCCGTTCCAGACTTTTCTCACGCCCTGCCCAGTTACATGGAGACTTCTCACTCTTTCAGAAGTCTGAAGTCCTCCGCCAGGGCTCCGTGGGATTCCCCTCAGCACTGTCCCGCGTGGGATGTGTTGTTGATGTATTTGTGGAAGGATGTGAGCTTTACATGCCATCTTGATTGTCCCCCCCAATATCTAACATAGAAAATTGAAGTGTAATTAATGCAGTATTATACACAGATTTTAGTGTTCTTGGTGTCCTTTTAATTTTTAAAACTTGGCTGTTTGGCTCTTTGTTGCAGCTGCTGGCTTCTCTCAAGCTACGGCTCGTGGCTTCCAGAGTGCACGTGCTGAGGTTGCAGCACGTGGCCTCAGTTGCCCCTGGATTCATACAAGTAATTTTCTTTCCTGGGAAGCACGCATCAAGCACTACCTAGGTGTCAGGCACTCTTCTTAGCATTTTACTTAAGCATATTAAGTCACTGAATCCTGGCAACAGTTTAATAAAAATACTGAGATACAGAGAAGCAGTTTTGCTAAAGAAGTCACACGCTGGGATTGTGAAACTCAGAGGGGCACCAGCCACGTCTACAGCTAAAGCGTGGCCGTCGCATGCGTTGCGTTGTCTCTAAAGACTTATTAACTCAAGTTCCAATTCCTTTTATACTATGAATTCTTACTATATTCCACATTAAACATTTTTTTACGTAAAATGACAAGAATACAAAGGTGAGTTGCTAGCTTTTGAAACTAAAATCTATTATTGGAGATGAAATATAAGCCATGTGACAGGGTATAACATGTGGATTCAGAGGTGGGATTGTGAGGCTGGGGTGAAGGCTGATAATGGGCTCTGGATGGGTCATCAGCCACCTCCCTAAGGAGCCTGGGCTCCTCACAAGAGCTGCTGAAGCTGTCTGTATTTGTGTGTGTGTGTTTGCGTGTGTATGCACCAAATGGCCAAAGTTGGAGGCACACGTCAGAGGTCAGACACCAACGGCTGCCATGAGAGATGCAGCTTGCAGAGGTGGCGCGAAGGAGGGGGCTTCAGTCAACACACAAGCTGATAGAAAAAGACAAGCATATGATACTGCTTACATGTGGAATCTAAAAACAAGTGAACTTATTTACAAAACAGAAACACGTACAGAAAACAAACATGGTTCTAAAGGGTTAAGGATGAGGAGAGAGAAATCAGGAGTTTGGGATTAGCAGACACACACTAATACGTGTAAGATAAACGCGGACCTAGTGTATAACACAGGACACTGTTCAATAACTTGTGATAATCTATAATGGAAGACAATCTGAAAATCACACGCATGCACACAGAAGCCCCAAAGGTGGTGCAGGGGAAAAGAATCTGCCTGCCAACGCAGGAGACACAGTACACAAGGGTTCGATCCCTGGGTCAGGAAGATCCTCTGGAGAAGGAAATGGCACCCCACTCCAGTATTCTTGCCTGGGAAATCCCATGGACAGAGGAGCCTGGGGTTGCAGAAGAATCAGACAGGACTTAAGTGACTAAGCAACAACAGGAGAAAGCGAAACCGTGGGAAGCTCGCACAAAACCAGAAACACAGGGACACGGGGCAGGACAGAAGCCGGACAAAGCCTCACTCTGCGGCCAGCCGACCCACAACAGGGCAGGCAAGAGTGCACACGGGAGAAAAGACAGCATCTTCGTGAGCAGTGCTGTAAAAACTGGACTGCTACTTGCAAAAAAAAAAGAAACTAGAACATTCGCTAACACCACACAGAAAACTAAAACAGTTTAAAGACCTAAATGTAAGAGGGGATACTATAAAACTCCTAGAGCAAAATATAGAATCATGGACATAAACCACAGCAATATCTCTTCGGTGCTGTCTCCTCTGATCAGTCGCTCAGTCGTGACCCCATGGACTGCAGCACAGCAGGCTTCCCTGTTCATCACCAACTCCCGAAGCTTGCTCAAACACATGCCCATCGGGTTGGTGATGCCATCCAACCATCTCATCCGTCGTCCCCTTCTCCTCCCGCCTTCAATCTTTCCACCATTAGGGTCGTTTCCAATGAGGCAGTTCTTCCCAGCAGGTGGCCAAAGTATTGGAGTTTCAGCATCAGTCCTTCCAGTGAATATTCAGGGATGATCTCCTTCAGAATGGACTGGTTGGATCTCCTTGCAGTCCAAGGGACTCTCAAGAGTCTTCTCCAACACCACAGTTCAAAAGCATCAATTCTTTGGCACTCAGCTTTCTTTATAGTCCAACTCTCACATCCATACATGACCACTGGAAAAACCATAGCCTTGACTAGACGGACCTTTGTTGGCAAATAATGTCTCTGCTTTTTAATATGCTCTCTAGGTTGATCATAGCTTTTCTTCCAAGGAATAAGTGTCTTTTAATTTCATGGCTACAGTCACCAGCTGAAGTGATTTCAGAGCCTAAGAAAATAAAGTCTGACACTGTTTCCATTGCTTCCCTATCTATTTGCCATGAAGTGATGGGACCAGATGCCATGATCTTAGTTTCCTGAATGTTGAGATTTAAGCCAACTTTTTCACTCTTCTCTTTCACTTTCATCAAGAGGTTCTTTAGTTCTTCTTCACTTTCTGCCATAAGGGTGGTGTCATCTGCATATCTGAGGTTATTGATATTTCTCCTGGCAATCTTGATTCCAGCTTATGCTTCATCCTGCCCAACATTTCGCATGATGTACTCTGCATATAAGTTAAATAAGCAAGGTGACAGTATACAGCCTTGATGTACTCCTTTCCCGATTTGCAACCAGTCTGTTGTTCCATGTCCAGTTCTGTTATTTCTTGACCTGCATACAGATTTCTCAGGAAGCAGGTCAACTGTCTGCTATTTCCATCTCTTGAAGAATTTTCCAGTTTGTTGGGATTCTCACAGTCAAAGTCTTTGGTGTAGTATAGAAAGCAAAAGTAGATGTTTTTCTGGAACTCTCTTGCTTTTTCAGTGATCCAGTAGATGTTGGCAATTTGATCTTTGGTTCCTCTGCCTTTTCTAAATCCAGCTTGAACATTTGGAAGTTCACAGTTCACATATTGCTGAAGCCTGGCTTGGAGACTTTTGAGCATTACTTTACTAGCGTGTGAGGAGTGCAATTGTGCAGTAGTTTGAGCATTCTTTGGCATTGCATTGGGATGAAAACCGACCTTTTCCAGTCCTGTGGCCACTGCTGAGTTTTCCAAATTTGCTTGCATATTGAGTGCAGCACTTTCTCAGCTTCATCTTTTAGGATTTGAAATAGCTCAACTGGAATTCCATCATCTCCACTAGCTTTGTTTGTAGTGATGCTTCCTAAGGCCCACTTGACTTCACATTCCAGGATGTCTGGCTCTGAATGAGTGATCACACCATCGTGGTTATCTGGGTCATGAAGATCTTTTTTGTACAGTTCTTCTGTGTATTCATGCCACCTCTTCTTAACATCTTCTGCTTCTGTTAGGTCCATACCATTTCTGTCCTTTATCGAGCCCATCTTTGCATGAAATGTTCCCTTGGTATCTCCAATTTTCTTGAAGAGATCTCTAGTCTTTCCCATTCTGTTGTTTGCGTCTATTTCTTTGCATTGATGACTGAGGAAGGCTTTCTTATCTCTCCTTGCTATTCTTTGGAATCCTGCATTCAAATGGGTATATCTTTCCTTTTCTCTTTTGCCTTTCACTTCTCTTTTCTCAGCTATTTGTAAGGCCTCCTCAGACAACCTTTTTACCTTTTTGCATTTCTTTTTCTTAGGGATGGACTTGATCACTGCCTCCTGTATAATGTCATGAATCTCCATCCATAGTTCATCAGGCACTCTGTCTATCAGATCTAGTTCCTTAAATCTATTTCTCACTTCCACTTTATAATCATAAGGGATTTGATTTAGGTTATACTTGAATGGTCTAGTGGTTTCCCCTACTTTCTTCAATTTTAGTCTGAATTTTGCAATAAGGAGTTCATGATCTGAGACATAGTCAGGTTCTCGTCTTGTTTTTGCTGACTGTATAGAGCTTCTCCATCTTTGGCTGCAAAGAATATAATCAATCTGATTTTGGTTTTGGCCATCTGGTGATGTCCATGTATAGTCTTGTGTTGTTGGAAGGTGTTTGCTATGACCAGTGTGTTCTCTTGGCAAAACTCTATTAGCCTCTGCCCTGCTTCATTTTGTACTCAAAGGCTAAACTTGCTTGTTACTCCAGGTATCTCTTGACTTTCTACTTTTGCATCCCAGTCCCCTATGATGAAAAGGACATCTTTTTTGGGTATCAGGTCTAGATGGTCTTATAGGTCCTTCAGAAGACCATTCAACTTCTGCTTCTTCAGCATTACTGGTTGGGCATAGACTTGGATTACTGTGATATTGAATGGTTTGCCTTGGAAACAAACAGAGATCATTCTGTTGTTTTTGAGATTGCATCCAAGTACTGCACTTCAGACTCTTTTGGTGACTATGAGGACTACTCCATTTCTTCTAAGGGATTCTTGCCCACAGTAGGAGATATACTGGTCATCTGAGTTAGACTTTCCCATCCTGGTCCATTTTAGCTCACTGATTCCTTAAATGTTGATGTTCACTCTTGCCATCTCTGGTTCGACCACTTCCCATTTACCTTGATTCATGAACCTGACATTTCAGGTTCCTTGGCAGTATTATTTTTCACAGCATCGGATTTTACTTCTATCACCAGTCACATCCACAACTGGGCATTGTTTTTTCTCTGACTCTCCATTCTTTCTGGAGTTATTTCTCCACTTTTCTCCAGTAGCATATTGGCTATCTACCGACCTGGGGAGTTCATCTTTCATGTTATATCTTTTTGCCTTTTCATACTTTTAATGGGGTTCTCAAGGCAAGAATACTGAAGGGGTTTGCCATTCCCTTCTCCAGTGGACCACATATTGTCAGAACTCTCCACCATGACCTGTCCATCTTGGGTGGCCCTACATGGCATGGCTTATAGTTTCACTGAGTTAGCCAAGGCTGTGGTCCATGTGAGCAATTTGATTAGTCTTCTGTGATTGTGGTTTTCATTCTGTTGGTCCTCTGATGGATGGGGATAAGAGGCTTATGGAAGCTTTCTAATGGGAGAGGCTGACTGGGGAAAACTAGGTGCTGTCCCAGTGGGCGGGGCCATGCTCAGTAAACCTTAATCCAATTTTCTGTTGCTGGCTGGGGTTGTGTTCCTTCCCTGAGACCAAATTATGGTGGAGGTAAGGAAGATAATGGCGACCTTCTTCAAAAGGTCTTGTGCGTGAACTGTTGTTTTCTGTGCCTCTGACCCTGCAGCAGGCAACTGCCAACCCACGCCTCTGCCAGAGGCTCCTGGACACTCCCAGGCTAGTCTGGGTCAGTTTCTTGTGGGTTCACTGCTTCTTTCTCCTGGGGGAAATCAACTACACTTCAACTAAAAAAAAACCAACCCTGCCCCCTAAAAATACATGGAAATGCTGGATAAAAATGCACTTAATTTAAGGATATATCTGGATTTACAAGGAAGAATAGGCGACCTTGCAGTGACATAAAAGGAAATTTGAAATGACGTCACCAACACTGGTACTCATTCTTGTTCAGTCTGGGAAAGGTGATGTCTCCATAATTACGGGGCTTAGGTTTTAATATATCTGTGAATTGATCAAAACAAGCTGTGACCCCTTTCCATCCTCTTGACACATAAAGCCAGAATCTATAAAGGTATGTATATATTAGTGAAAGGGCAGCAGACAGATTTCCTAGAATCTGAAGCCCGAGGACTTCACCCAGCCTTGGTCTTCAAGTTTACTTTCCCTGCCTGATCTAGGAATCGTGAACCAAATCCCCCAGTGTAACAAAGTAAAAACTGGTTCTTAGATGATACCTGCGGGGCTTCTGATAAAACATAAATTCAGTCCATAGGGATGTTACACTGTGGGCAACCAAAATTTTGGACAACCTAAGTCCATAAATTTTCCTCAAGGGAAAAAAAAAAAAATTCCAGTGAAAGATGAGCTCACAGAAAGCTGGGAAATATGCACAACCAAATCATATTAGAAAGTCAGATGATCAAATATCAGGTTTAGCCACCTAACGTGAGAAAACACCCATACTCTGAAGGAAAACATGTTTATGGTCGTTAGGAGAAGGAAACATAAGGGGCTGGCTAAACGGACTGCGATACAGCCAAGAATAGAGTGAACTAGAATACAGAGCCGATGAAACTTTACAGAAAGAACACAGCTAAAGAGATGACAACAGGAAAGAGTGTCAGGACAGACCCAACAACGGGAACTGCCTCAGAGCCGAGCATTTGCTCACTGAACTATTCTGAACGCTAAGAACCGTGCCTGATGCTGCTGACACAGTTGATGTTGAATATTAGTTAAAAGCCCAATAATTATCAGAAGTTAGGAGAGAATGAGGAAAAGGTAATTTTTAATGAACTAAGAATTTCTCTTACAATGAAAGGCATGAAGATTTATAATCCGTTGAATCTCGAGCATGATGAATTACGCTCCACTTGTTCCCATGAATGTATATCAATTGCAGGACTTCCTGGCCCACTGTAAATGAGAAAACTGGACTTAATATAATGACCACTTTTATTAAGTGGGCAATAGATATTACAGGTTTATGGTCCTAGACAGAAGGAAATGAGAGTGAACCCTATTTTCAGCCCATACTTCTTCCCCAGGGAATTTCCCTAGGAAAGCAGAGTTCAGAGTGCAGTGTGATCACTGGGTTAGAGAGACAGAGACGGAAATTTCAAGGAAGCAAGAACTTGCAAACAAACTGTTGGAGAGGAAGGAGCCATGCAGGGGAAAGGTTCCAGAGTTCTGCTCAAGGATCCCTGAATCTTGGCTGAATACTACTCTGCCGTGTGTAGGATGAAACTTCATGAAGCCAGGGAAAGAACAGCTGTAAGGCAAAGAACAATCACGTAAGCCAAATCACTGTCAGGGTTTACACGGGGTAGGAGCCCACTCAGCAGCCAGAAGGGACAGCCCTGATCACTAACAGACATGCGCGCCATTCGGGGGAGACCTTAGAGGCTTCCCATTTTCTCCTGGGGCTAAAGGAGCCTAGGGGGAAAGGGATCCTAGACCCGCCCACACAGCCGGAGACCGAGCTCGCAAAGGACCAAGCTCATCTCCCAGGAGTTTAACTGCCCAGCAAAGTCCAAGACTCTGTTTGAGGACCTGTAGTAAAATACAGCTTATATGGACGTTAAATTCCCAATGTACAATATCCAATAAAAAAATTAAGATATATGAAGCCAGAAACGGGTACATAACTAAAAGAGAAACTTGCCAATACAACTGGTCCAGAAATGAGATAATTAGCAGAAAAGGGTATTAACATGGCTTTTAAAACATAAATATGGTTAAGGATATAAAGAAACCATGAATATACTGAGGAATAGAATAGAATATGTATAAACAAGACCCAAATGGAGTTTCTAAAGGTGAAAACCATGCTATGTCAGTCATCTGCCATTCAGTGGATGGGATCAATCAAAGATGTGACATAGCAGAGAATACGAGGTACCCTAAAGATGCAGCAATAGCAGAGACCCGAAAGGAACCACAAAGGAAAAGACCAAGTCGCAAACAAAATCAGAGCATATCTTGAACTAAATGAAAGTGAAAATACAACATTTCAAACTTGTGAGATGTAGCTAATGCAGTGCTTAAAAGAAAAATTACTAATTATTACCAATATCAGGAATGAAAGAGGACAAAATTAGAGCTCTTTCATGCAAGATGTTAAAAGGATAAGGAGATTATTATAAACATCATTCCCATGTATTTGATAACTTAGACGAAATGAACAAATACTTTGTGTTACACAAAGTAGCAAAACTGAAGAAATTAAAACCTAAAAATTTTTTTATCAAGTTAAGAAAAAACAGATAAAAACTGAGGAAAGACAGTTATAACCCATGTAAATAAAGAAGGAACGGAACCTAGAATATTAAAGAGCCCATACTATTTATCAAGGAAAAGACACTCCAGTAGAATAGGAGGCAGCTTTCAGTTGCATAAGCAAGGCACAGCAGCAGTGAGAATGACCCGACACTTGAGTTGCACAAGTGATGAACTCAGTGAAAGAAAATCTCATAAGCAATTAGAGAGACTGTGTCACACGCACTGACTTGGCTGATTTAAACGTCCAGCAATACCAAGTGATCACACGTGGGGTGACCTGGACTTACAAGCTGCCATTAGGGACAGTGGCCAAGGTGGCGGAGGAGAAAGGCCACGGGCTCACCCGCCACAGGCAGGCCGAGATCACACGTATCTGCAGCATAATCTCAAAGGAAGACTGCAACCTCGAGCTAACAGCGTGTTCAGCTAAAGACAAAGAAGGAACCACAGAAGGCATACCTGTCTCATGAGATAATCAAATCTGACATGCCCTGGGTGGGTGACCCACAGACTAGAGAAAAATTCTATCACAGAAGCTCTCCCACAGGAATGAGAGTTCTGAGCCCCACGTCAGGTTCCCAGCCTGGGGGTCTGGCACTAGGAAGACGAGCCCCCGGAGAATTTGGTTTTGAAGAGCAGCAGGGGGAAAGAGTTCCACAAGGCTGGGGGAAACAGACTCTATTCTTAGGAGGGCTTACAGATTTTTTTTTTCTTTTGTAATTTACTTAGCTTTGGCTATGCCTTAGGAAGCATCACTACAAACAAAGCTAGTGGAGGTGATGGAATTCCAGTTGAGCTATTTCAGATCCTAAAAGATGATGCTGTGAAAGTGCTGCACTCAATATGCCAGCAAATTTGGAAAACTCAGCAGTGGCCATAGGACTACAAAAGGTCAATTTTCATTCCAATCCCAAAGAATGTTCAAACTACCGCACAATTGCACTCATCTCACATGCCAGTAAAGTAATCTCAAAATTCTCCAAGCCAGGCTTCAACAATACATGAACTGTCAACTTCTGGATGTTCAAGCTGGATTTAGAAAAGGCAGAGGAACCAGAGATCAAATTGCCAACATCCACTGGATCCTCGAAAAAGCAAGAGAGTTCCATAAAAACATCTGCTTTATTTATTACATCAAAGCCATTGACTGCGTATATCACAACAAACTATGGAAAATTCTTCAAAAGATGGGAACACCAGGCTAACTTACCTGCCCTTCTGTGAAACCTGTATGCAGGTCAGGAAGCAGCACTTAGAACCACACATGGAACAACAGACTGGTTCCAAATCAGGAAAGGAGTACGTCAAAAATTTCTTGTCAAAAGTTCGAGAAAAGATTTGAAAAGATAGTAACTGAAAAATGAAAACTTTCCTAACCTGGGAAAGGAAATTGTGAACCAAATCCAGGAGCACAGAGTCTGATATAGGACGAACCAGAGAGGAGCACACCAAGACACATTGTATCAAAACGGTGAGAATTACAAGTGTGACAAGGTGCTAAACACAGCAAGGGAAAAGCGATGAATTACTTAATCCCCAGAACATGACCAGCTGCTGTTTCACTCACAAACAAAAAACACAGAAAAAGCATCTGACAAAATCCAACACTCATTTATGACAGAAGCTCTCCAGAAAGTGGGCACAGAGGGAACCTACCTCAACATACCAGAGGCTGTATGTGACAGTCACAGCCACTTACATGCTCAAACGGTGAAGAGCTGAAAGCCTCTCCGACATCAGAAACAAGTATGCCCAATCTTGTCGCTATTCTGGGGCCGCACCACCTGGCATGACCAGGACTTGTCCCCTACGCCGCAAACAGCCTTAACCCCTGGACCAGCAGGAAGTCCTCTTGCCAGTTGTGTTCAACATAGTTTTGGAAGCCTGAGGCGAAGCAACCAGAGGGAAAAAGAGAAAGAATCTAACTGCAAAAGGAAGAAGACTGTCACTGTTTGCAGATGACATGATACTATACAGAGAAATCCTAACATGCCGTGAGAAAAACGACTATAGCTCATCAATGTTGCAGGAATCTGTTATATTTCTATAAACAACAAATATCAGAAAGAGAAATCAAGGGGACAATATTTATAATTATATAAAAAAGAATAACACCTAGGAATTAACCTACCTAAGAAAACAACTTGTACCTCTAAAATAGTATAGTTTTTACTCAGCTGTAAAAAAGAACAAAAGAATGCCATTTGTAGCAACATGGATGGACCTAGAGATAGATAATCACACTCAGTGAAGTCAGACATACAAATTTCATGTGACATCACTCATATGTGGAATCTAAAAAATGATACAGGGACTTCCATTGTGGTCCAGTGGCCAAGAGTCCACGCTCCCAATGCAGGCGGCCTGGGTCTGATCCTTGGTCAGGGAACTGGGTCTTACGTGCTGCAACTAAAAAGTTTGTTAGGAGGAGGTCTTGCATGCTGCAGCTAAGACCTGGAACAGCCAAATAAATAAATATAAATATTTAAAAAGTAATACAAATGAACTTATTTACAAAACAGAAATAGGCTCAAAGAAAACTTATGGTTACTAAAAGGGAAAGGTGAGGGACGGGGGATTGAGAGTTTGAGATCAACAGATAAACACTATCTATAATACAGATAAACAAGAAGGACCTACTGGATAGCACAGGGAAGTCTATTCAACATTTTACAATAACCTCTAAGAAGAATCTCCATTATAGGTTATATATAAGTGAATGACTTTGCTGTATGCTTACCAGAAACACAACGTTGTAAATCAAGTATACTACAAAAAGTAAACACACATTTACATTTTAAGAAATTGTTGTTTAGAAAATGACACACTCAGAAGAGCAGCCTACTTTTAGGTACCAACTCCCGAAACTGATTCACACACGTAAGAACAGAATGGTCAGTGCAGCACCAGTTTATAATAATGACAAAGTGGAAGCCAATTGTTGCTGAAAAGAGGAAGTCTGGTTTATATAATAAAATTTTGTACACAAGCAAAATAAGCTACATCTGCCAGCATAGACAAGTCTAAAAACAGTGTTGAGTAAAAAGTTGTTGTTAAAAGACGTATACAACGTAACATTCATGAAAAAATGGTATAAAGCAATTTCAATAGCCTATGGATAAACACTACAGCAAGAATAAAGAAATAGTGAAATACAGAAACTATAGAAGTATAGGGTCTCCCTGGTGGTGCAGGGGATACAGGTTCAACCCTTGGTCCAGGAAGGTTCCCCATGCCGAGGAGCAACGAGTCAGCCTGTGCGCCACGACCACTGAAGCCCGCGGGCCCTGGAGCCAGCGAGCCGCAAGCACGGCCGGCGCGCTGCAGCTACCGAGGCTCGCAGCCGAGGGCCTGTGCTCGGCAGCGAGAGGCGCCGCTGCAGGAGCGCCCGCGCACCGCACCGGAGAGGAGAGAAACCGGACAAGTCCGCGTGCGGCACGGCCGGAGTAAGTGAAAGCACCAAATCCAGAATAACCGAGCTTGGAGATGAGGGGAGGTGAGAACAGAGGTAGATCGAAGCATGTCAGAGAAAGACCCATGAAGTAACAGACAGTAAAGGCAGTCAGTGGCGAAGGGCAGGAGTTGGCAAGCTATTGGGGTAAAGGGCTTGAGAGTCAATATTTTAGACTTTGCAAGCTTAAGGGGTAAAATAAATCAATAGCAAGTTTTTGATTTAAAGACAAAAAAGCATCTTTACCTTGCAGGCCATGCAAAAGCAGACTGTGTTAAAAACAGTAATTTTTGATTTAAAGAAAATATAAAAGACTCTTCCACTGAATGCATTTTTATTACTAAGTCAGAAACAAGTTATACTTGGACCTGCAGTCTTCACATTGCTAGCCCAGAAGAGCCACCAGTCCAGCAGGACCTTCTGGAGTGACAGGGAGGGACTGCGTCTGCGCTGCCCACCGTGTGGGAGCCACGAGCCGCCGTGGCCGCTGAGCGCTGGCGATGCAGCAGCTGTGCCTGGGGAGTGAAGCTTTACACCTGGGCTGAGCCCTAGGACAGGCATCCTGGAGTCTGCGTGCAGCCAAGCAGCAGGTGGGAGGGAGTAGCTGAGTAAACAAACTGGACAAAGGACTGATGGCGGCGCAGGGCACGCGAGCCCGGGCCGCATCAGGCGCAGGCGAGTCTGGGCTGACTCGGGGCGCAGGCGGGGCGCAGGCGGGCGTGGAGGCGCAGCAGAGCTGGAAGAGGCGGCTGGGACACAGGCCGCTACGGGACAGGGAGGCGCCGGTGAGAAGAGGAAGGAGGAGCAGCTGGAGGCCGGCACTGTGCCCGGGGCGACGCCCACGGGGAAAGCCGGGGTTTGGGGGAGAAACGTCCAGGGTGAGCGCAGTGACGGCAGAGAGGCAGGATGAGTCTGCATTTAAAGAGCGGAAGAAACAAACGCACCGTCTTATACAAACTTTATTGCTCTCTAAACACGAATCAAAATTTATATACATATATAAAAGTATGGGCTTCAAACTCTCAGAACTGAACTCTCATTGAATTTACTTTTTTCTTAGAAAGGTAGATTCTATTCTTTAATTAGGAACCTTGAGGAAAGAAGTCACACCAGGATTTACAGGCAGAGGCAGAGACCCCAAGCCAGCTGGTCCTCCCCGGGCAGGCTGGAGCAGTTACACCAGGCCAGGCCCACTCCAGCTCGGGCCGCCGTCTCCTCTCCACAGCGGGGTCCCAGGCTGGCTGGCTCGCAGACTGGCTTCACATCACCTGAGGCCCTGACTCAAGTGAATTTGTGACCTCAGGTTTGAGCACGCCTGGCTTCTGCCACTGGAGCGCCCCTCGGCCATGGACTTAGGAATTTGATCAAATGCACAAAAAAGGCCTTGGCTTTCACACACTTGACTTTGGCATTTTTGACTAAACAAGGCCCTCTTCTGACAGGCCGTGACCCAATGACTTGTGGCTTTGCTGACGCATCGCTTTCAGCAACAGGCGGGCGGTGCTGTGGGTTCAGAGGCAGCCACTTGCCCGGCCCCTGAGCCTAAGCAACCTCCAGTTCTAATCACCATCTCATATGCATTTTGTCTGAAAAAAACAAACACAGCGATGATATAAGCAGCCCACAAACAGCTTAGTCTATGCCCCACTGTGAATGACAAGGATTCATTTTATTCAAACACTGTACAAAGAGTTTCAAAAGATCTTCAGTCTGTCTTCAAAAATTCATTCAATCATAGTACTACCACTTAAGGGAAAAAAAGATGCCTTATAACGAAAACATCTTAATTTGAAGAAACATGATTAATTTCCCAATGTTGGTATAAGATATATCAATTAAGTTTTAGGCAATATAAAAAAATCTAAACTGATAGTGCTTCAGTCCAGTTATTTATAGCTAGAAGAAAAATAAACCAAATGTATCAAAGGTTTAAGAAGACACATCACTTCTGAAGTAGTTTTGAAGACATGTTCATGATCTATAGTCTTGTCAAGAGAATATTCTACAGCAATAGTTCAACCATTTGAATACTTTTACAGATTCCCTCTTGGCACCACAGAAGCGGGTAGAGGATGAATTTCAATAGCATCTAACACAGGCTTCATTGTACTTGCTTCACTGTACTTGCTTCACGTTTTTTTTTTAGAACAGTGTCTGGAATCTTTTTTCTGCTTGAAAATAGGCGAATTCAAGAAACACAAATCTGTGAAAGGGTCCCCTCTCCTCAGTTTCCTGTAAGAGCAAAGAGAACTCTTTTAAGCATTACAGTAAGCATCCCGAGCCTAACTTACTCTTCAGGTTACTGTAGACCATGCTACTGTGAACATTCTCACTTCAGGTTTTCATCAAAACAGTGTATTTCAAATAAGGCTCAGCTTTAATGACGCTCTGCACCTCACTCTCCCAGGCATGTCATTAAAAGTGGATCCCACAAGCCAGATACTCACGAAGCGAGCGTGGGTTCCTTATAGTTCACGATGGCGGCGGTGCACCGGCGTTTACGTAAAGACACTGGTGGGCTTTCGACGTTCTTTTTTGGAGAAAGAGAGAGCTTCCTGGTTTTCATCACAGGATACAAAGGGACATTGGTGATATCCTTCAGGCTAAAATGAGGTGACTGGTGAGTTTCAGGCAGTGCACCTACAAAAACAAGCTTTACTGAGGACGGTTCCAAAAAACAGACAGACACAGGGACTGGAAGCACGCGATCACACACCTCAAATGCATCCAGAATCTGCAGAGGAGGGAAACCCCCAAACTCATTCTATAAGCCCATCCTCACCCTGACACCGAGATCAGACAAAGATACCATAAAAAGAGAACATCACAGGCCAATATCACTGATGAACACAGATGCAAAATTCCTCAACAAAATTCCAGGAAACAGAATCCAACACTACGCTGAAAGGATCACGGCTTCCCCAGCGGCCCCTGTAATGCAGGAGACGCAGATTCAATCCCTTGGTGGGGAAGAGCCCCTGGAGAAGGAAGTGGCAACCTATTTACGATAAAAAAAAACTCTCCAGAAAGCAGGCTTAGAAGCAACACACCTCAACATAATAAAGGCCATACACAGCAAACCCACAGCAAACATTATTCTCAACAATGAGAAACTGAAAGCATTTCCTCTAATATCGGGGACGAGACAGGCTGCCCACTCTCGCCATGATTGTTCAGCATACTTTTGGAAGTCCTGGCCACAGCAATCGGAGAGGAAAAAGAAATAAACCCAAATCAGAAAAGAAGTATCTCACTCTATCTGCAGTGAGATAATACTATACATGGAAAACCCTAAAGATGCCACCAGAAAATTATTAGAGCTAGTCAATGAATATAGAAAGCTGCAGGATAAAAAACTAGCACAGAAATCCCTTGCGTTCATACACACTAACAATGAAAAATCAGAAAGAGAAATCAAGGAAACAATTCCATTCACCACTGCAACAAAAGAATACCGAGGAGTAAACCTAAGGAGACAAAAGTCCTGTATGCAAAAAACTATAAAACACTGATGAATGAAATCAAAGATGACACAAGCAAATGGAGAGATATACCATGTTCTTGGATTAGAAGAACAATATTGTGAAAAATGAGTATACTACCCAAAGTAATCCACAGATTCAATGCAATCCCTAATCAAACTATCATTTGTATTTTTCACAGAACAAAAAATTTCACATTTTATATGGAAACACAACAGTCCCCAAATAGCCAAAGTGATCTTGAGAAAGAAGAATGCAGCTGGAAGAATCAACCTTCCTGACTTCAGACTATACTACAAAACTACAGTCATCAAGCCAGTATGGTACTGGCACACAAAAAAGAAATATAAGGGGAACAAGACAGAAGCCCACAGGCAAGCCTACACACCCACGGGCACCTTTTTTTGACAAAGGGGCAAGAATGCACAACAGAGAAAAGACGGCCTCTTCAACAGGTGGCGCTGGGAAGACGGGACAGCTCCGTGTAGCAGCGCAGAACCAGCGCACTTCCACCACCCGTCCATGGGGGTCTCCGGGCAGGAACACTGGAGTGGGCTGCCATTTCCTTCTCCAGAGGCTCTCTCTGACACAGGGATCAAATCCAGGTCTCTCACCGTGCAGGCAGACTCTTCTGTCTGAGCCACCAGGGAAGCCCTTCTAATACGACAGAAAATTAACTCAAAATAAAGATTTAAATATACGGCCACAAACTGTAAAGCTCTTAGAGGAAAATATAGGCAGTACACTCATGACATACATCACAGCAAGATCCTCTGTGACCCACTTCCTAGAGTAATGGAAATAAAACCAAAAGTAAACAAATGATACTTAATAAAACTTAAAAGCTTTTGCACAGCAAAGCGAGTCCCTCAGTTGTGTCCGACTCTTTGTGACCCCATGGAGTTCTCCAGGCCAGAATACTGGAGTGGGTAACCATTCCCTTCTCTAGGGGATCTTCCCAACCCAGGTCTCCTATACTGCAGGCAGATTCTTTACCAGCTGAGCCACCAGGGAAGCCCAGGAATACTGGAGGGTGTGGCCTATCCCTTCTCCAGGGGATCTTCCTGACCCAGGAATTGAACCAGGGTCACCTGCATTGCAGGCGGATTCTTTACCAGCTGAGCCACCAGGGAAGCCCTCCAAAGGGCACAGCAACGGAAATGGTAAGATTAAAAGACAACCCTCACTATGAGAAAAAACAACTGCACACAAAACTAACAAAGGATTACTCTGCAAAATATACAAGCAGCTTGCACAGCTCAATACCAGAAAAACAGAAAACCTAAACAGACTTTTCTCTAAAGTCGACATAAACAGATGGCCAACAAACACGAGAAGATGCTCGACATTGCTCATGATTAGAATGCGGGATCACCTCACACCAGTCAGAAAGGCCATCGGTAAAAAATCTACAACGAATAAATTCTGCAGAGATGTGGAGAAAAGGGAACCCTCTTGCACTGTTGGGAATGGAAACTGACACAGTCACATACAAAGAGCAGTATGGAGCTTGCTTAAAAAACTAGGACTAGAACTACCACATGATCCAGTAATCCCACTACTGGGCTATACCCTGAGAAAACCATGACTGGGAAAGAGACGCATGCATCCCAGTGTTCACTGCAGCACTTTTTACAATGGCTGGGACATGGAAGCAGCCTAGATGTTCATCAATGTTCAGATGTTCAGATGAATGGATACAGAAATTGGGGTACATGGTGATGCTGTGAAAGTGCTGCACTCAATATGCCAGCAAATTTGGAAAACTCAGCTGTGGCCAAAGGATTGGAAAAGGTCAGTTTTCATTCCAATCCCAAAGAAAGGCAATGCAAAAGAATGCTCAAACTACTGCACAATTGCACTCATCTCACATGCTAGTAAAGTAATGCTCAAAATTCTCCAAGCCAGGCTTCAGCAATATGTGAACTGTGAACTTCCAGATGTTTAAGCTGGTTTTAGAAAAGGCAGAGGAACCAGAGATCAAATTGCCAACGTCCGCTGGATCATCGAGAAAGCAAGAGTTCCAGAAAAACATCTATCTCTGTTCTACTGACTATGCCAAAGCCTTTGACTGTGTCGATCACAATCAACTGTGGAAAATTCTGAAAGAGATGGGAATACCAGACCACCTGACTGTCTCTTGAGAAAGCTGTATGCAGGTCAGGAAGCAACAGTTAGAACTGGACATGGAACAACAGCCTGGTTCCAAATAGGAAAGGGAGTACGTTAAGGCTGTATATCGTCACCCTGCTTATTTAACTTCTATGCAGAGTACATCATGAGAAANAAAGCTGTATGCAGGTCAGGAAGCAACAGTTAGAACTGGACATGGAACAACAGCCTGGTTCCAAATAGGAAAGGGAGTACGTTAAGGCTGTATATCGTCACCCTGCTTATTTAACTTCTATGCAGAGTACATCATGAGAAATGCTGGACTGGAAGAAACACAAGCTGGAATCAAGATTGCCGGGAGAAATCTCAATCACCTCAGACATGCAGATGACACCACCCTTATGGCAGAAAGTGAAGAGGAGCTAAAAAGCCTCTTGATGAAAGTGGAGGAGGAAGAGTGAAAAGTTGGCTTAAAGCTCAACATTCAGAAAACGAAGATCATGGCATCCGGTCCCATCACTTCATGGGAAATAGATGGGGAAACAGTGGAAACAGTGTCAGACTTTATTTTGGGGGGCTCCAAAATCATTGCAGATGGTGACTGCAGCCATGAAATTAAAAGACGCTTACTCCTTAGAAGGAAAGTTATGACCAACCTAGATAGCATACTGAAAAGCAGAGACATTACTTTGCCAACAAAGGTCCGTCTCATCAAGGCTATGGTTTTTCCAGTGGTCACATATGGATGTGAGAGTTGGACTATACAGAAAACTGATCGCCAAAGAATTGATGCTTTTGAACTGTGGTGTCGGAGAAGACTCTTGAGAGTCCTTTGGACTGCAAAGGAGATCCAATCAGTCCTTTCTAAAGATTAGTCCTGGGTGTTCCTTGGAAAGACTAATGCTAAAGCTGAAACTCCAATACTTTGGCCAGCTCATGGGAAGAGTTGACTCATTGGAAAAGACCCTGATGACGGGAGGGATTGGGGGCAGGAGGAGAAGGGGATAACAGAGGATGAGATGGCTGGATGGCATCACCAACTGGATGGACATGGGTTTGGGTAAACTCTGGGAGCTGGTGATGGACAG
This sequence comes from Neotragus pygmaeus, assembly GCA_006410875.1. NCBI lineage: Eukaryota > Metazoa > Chordata > Mammalia > Artiodactyla > Bovidae > Neotragus > Neotragus pygmaeus. The sequence goes on along the minus strand of SJYV01009709.1, from coordinate 15,717 downwards.
GGAGGCCTGGCATGCTGCGATTCATGGGTTTGCAAAGAGTTGGACGCGACTGGACTGAACTGACTGATACCATTGAAAGTTACTCAGCCTTAAAATAGGACACATTTGAGTCAGTTTTAATGATGTGGTTGAACTTAGAGCCTACTGTACGGAGTGACCTAAGAAAGATATTGTATACTGACACACGTGTATGGAATCTAGAAGGGTGGTACTGGTGAACTAATCTGTGGGGCAGCTATGGAAACAGACCTAGAGAACAGGCTTGTGGGAGGCGTGGGAGGAGCTGAGAGCCGCAGAGAGACTCCCATCAGCATATGTGGACAGAGCACCGCGCCAGCATTCCGCGCAAGCTAGCGGGTGGGGTGGGCTGAGAGATATGAGCGCGAGGGGCCCACGTGCACACCCGTGGGTGAGTCATGCTGATGTGCGGCAGAAACCAGTACAATACTGCAAAGCACGTATCTGTCAGTAGAAAAAATTTACACAGAATCCAGCATTTTATAATACAGGTTTTTAAAAACTTGTTCATTTTTTCCTCTCAGTATAACACTGAAATAATTACTGTGGCTGTGAAGAATTTACTAAAACAATAGCTTACTAAAACTTAAAATTCTTAAAAATTTAAAGAAAAAAATGAAAATTCTTCCATGATAGCTGGGGCATATTCTTTAGAATTATCCAGGTCTCTATCCCTTTTAATTCCAAAGGTTATCATCAACTGACTTCTTACCGTTTCAGAAAGCCACTTAAGTGCATTCTATTCTCCACACAGTGTTAACGGAAAAACCCAAGTGAACTTTTTGGCCAACCAAATATAAATGAAACAGAATTCTAAGTCATGGTCTCTGTGTAAACCAGGAGAAACGGGGTTCCCTCTGGTAAAGCTTTCCAGCTGGTGCTAGGAGTAAAGAATCCACCTGCCAAGGTAGGAGATGTGGGTTCGATCCCTGGATATCCCCTGGAGGGGATACTCCAGGATTCCTGCCCAGAGAATCCCAGGACAGGGAAGACTGGCGGGCTATAGTCCACGGGGCCAGAGTTGAGCACGACTGGACATGCCTGTGTGCTAACAAACCTGAAAAATTAAAAGTTACCCAAAGTTTTTCCTATCAGAAACATCCAAGTTATTCTACCTGGAGCTACATCTATATTGGGAGACAGGTACCCAGCACACAGTAAGACACTACAAGGCAAATAATCTCTTAAAATTGCTTTAAAAAGCAAACTTTCCCAGGAAAAACTAAACTTTAACTGTAAAATGATTTTATGTTTAATAACCATTGTTCAGGGCTACCTGGGTTTCAGATATTCTGCCTTTCTTGTCTCTACATAAACAAATTGTATTATGCTAATTATTCCAACTTTTGGTTTGGAAACTATGGTTAAACAACATCAGATCAGTTGCTGTGTTCCGGAATAACGCTTCTAAAACTTTTACCAGTATATCAATCTTCCAGGAAATTTGTTAAAAAGATAACAGATTATGATTCAAGGATGTGGGGTATGGCATGAGATTCTGCTTTTCTAAGAAGTTTCCAGGTGATGCTGAAGGTCTGGGGACCAAACTCTGAGTAACAATAGTGCTTTTTTTCTTTAAAAACTTATGAAAATTTAAGTACACAAAGATGGAGACAACAGTATGAGCCCCCATTTACCCAGCTTCAATGATTATCAACATTTGGCCAATCTCGTTTGACTTACTCTAAAATCATTACAGCATACATCTTAAAAGAGATATTGGCATGCTATCAATGGGGAAACAGGGGAAACAGTGGGTGACTTTATTTTTTTGGGCTCCACAATCACTGTAGATGGTGACTGTAGCCATGAAATTAAAAGACGTTTACTCCTTGGAAGAAAAGTTATGACCAACCTAGACAGCACATTAAAAAGCAGAGACATTTCCTTGCCAACAAAGGTCCGTCTCATCAAGGCTATTATTTTTCCAGTGGTCACGTATGGATGTGAGAGTTGGACTATAGAGAAAGCTGAGTGCAGAGGAATTGATGCTTTTGAACTGTGGTGTTGTATTAGACTGTTGAGAGTCCCTTGGACTGCAAGGAGATCCAACCAGTCCATCCTAAAGGAGATCAACCCTGAATCTTCACTGGAAGGACTGAGGCTGAAACTGAAGCTCCAATCCTTTGGCCACCTGATGCAAAGAACTGACTCATTGGAAAAGACCCTGATGCTGGGAAAGATTGCAGGCGGAGGAGAAGGGGACAACAGAGGATGAGATGTGTATGGCGTCACAGACTCAATGGAGATGAGTTTGAGTAAACTCCAGGAGTTGGTGATGAACAGGGAGGCCCGGCGTGCTACAGTCCATGGGGTCGCAAAGAGCTGGACACCAGTGAGTGACTGAACTGAACTGAACCACCTAACTGGGCTTCCCTGGTGGCTGAGCTGGTAAAGAATCTGCCTGCAGTGTAGGAGACCCGGGTTCAATTCCCTGGGTTGGGAAGATCCCTTGGAGAAGGGAACAGCTACCCACTCCAGTATTCTGGCCTGGAGAACGCCATGGACTGTATAGTCCATGGGGTCACAAAGAGTCAGACACGACTGAGCGACTTGGACTTTTCATCACCTAACTAGAGGCTTCCTTGGTGGCTCAGACAGTAAAGAATCCACCTGCCATGTAGGAGATCTGGGTTCAATCCCTCCATAGGGAAGATCCCTTGGAGAAGGGAATGGCAACCCACTTCAGTATTCTGGCCTGGAGAATGTCCTCCCCAAGGATGGAGGAGTCTGGCAGGCTCCGCTTCTCGGGGTCACAGAGCGGACAGGACCGGCTGACGCCGTCATGGCGACCGTGACCGTGCTGTCACGGGGTCAGTGCGCTGGCACAGCGGCACGTTGAGAATGATGAAGCGTGCCTGTTTATGTCTGCACACTATTAACACAGTTCCCAGGTGAGAATTTTCGTGGGCAGCAACAGGCTGTATTGTCAATATTTGGGCTACTTTCTGATCTAACCAATAAAAGCAAGATTTTCTAAGCCACAGTTTTTAGATGGTTTTTCCTGTGGTCATGTATGGATGTGAGAGTTGGACTGTGAAGAAGGCTGAGCGCTGAAGAATTGATGCTTTTGAACTGTGGTGTTGGAGAAGACTCTTGAGAGTCCCTTGGACTGCACGGAGATCCAACCAGTCCATTATGAAGGAGATCAGCCCTGGGATTTCTTTGGAAGGAATGATGCTAAAGCTGAAACTCCAGTACTTTGGCCACCTCATGCGAAGAGTTGACTCACTGGAAAAGACTCTGATGCTGGGAGGGATTGGGGGCAGGAGGAGAAGGGGACGACAGAGGATGAGATGGCTGGATGGCATCACAGACTCGATGGACGTGGGTCGGACTGAACTCTGGGAGTTGGTGATGGACAGGGAGGCCTGGAGTCCTGCAATTCACGGGGTCGCACAGAGTCGGACATGACTGAGCGACTGAACTGAACCGAACACATCTTATAAACTACTACTAAGGAATTGAGGAAAAGGTTTTCTTGGTCTTATTAGGCCACCTTCACTAAACAGAAAATTATTTTAAATTCTGGATCCTGTCAAGTTGGTGATAAAACAAAGTCATTAAAATTACAGGTCACTGGATTTAAGTTCGATTTCATTTTCAGGGGGATGTTTCAGGGGAGTGCATAATAGGCATTTTAATTCAACCTAACTCCACAACTTTCCTTGCTTTGGAAGGTTTCATTTACTGAAAGTAAAAACACTCTCTCCATGACACACTGTTTGTTCTTATGGAGGATTTAAATTAGCTTAAAGTATGTCAAAGCAACACACTGTGGTTTGCACCTCCAGTCCCCCACTATTTCATTTTCCCCAAAGAGACAGATGGTAAGTCTACAACCTCCTCCAGAGAGGCAGATGGCAAATGCTAGTATTTAAGTACCAGGAGTGATCATTTATCATAAACATCAAGAGTGCAGGGAAACAAGTAAATCACTTACCAGGAGGCATCTCCACTGTCCCAGAGGCCCCCCGTCTCAGTGCGCGTTTAGGCTGAGGCCTGGGGACAGGACTCCGGGCTGCTTCACTGCTGAGATCTGGACTGGACTTGCATGTGGGAACATAGAGGTCATCAGAATCATCTCCTGAGCAGCTTGGTTCACAGATGCTCACTTCAGAGTCACTGTTGGTTTCTTCTCTTGCAGCATCATTGCACACTTTTTGCCGGAAAGGAGTAAGGTGAACACCTTCTTCCAAATTAAAATTGTAAGCGTCACAGGAGGTGACAAGTTCATTCAACTTTTTTTTGGAAACAGTTTTATTTTCATTTTTGCTCCCTTTATACTTTGATACAGATTTTGATTTTCCCCTTTTGTTAGCTTTTCCTTTTCCTTTTCTTTCTTTGGCACCTCTGTGCTTACTTTTAGTTTCTTGTGATTTACAGTCATAAACGTCTTTCTTTGTTTTGGTAGATCGTCCTGGGTGAATCAGCCTTGGTGATAAGTAAATCTGACTCCTGTTGTACCGACAAACACTCTGTTCCACATTTTCAGGTCTCCATGTGCTCACTGGCGGGTCTACAGATCTAATCCTTTCTAGTTCCAAAAAGTCCTCTGACAAATGACTGATTCCAAAATCATCCACAGCACTAATCTGACATGGACTGTTAATGTATTTCTTTAAACCACGACGGAGAGATATAGTTCTAGGTAAGACAATATCAGTTGACTTATCTTCACTTGAATCCAAATCAAATCCTGGTCTGTCTTGAGAAATAGTAGGTACTGGCTCTGCGAATTAAAAAAATAAAATAAATGAGAAGAACAGGTTCACTTTATGGAAGTCTAAATTAGGAATGTTAGAGTTCAAAGTTGAAAGTGGAGCTGATGAAGATTCTTTCTGTCGTTTTCCATTTACTCTGAATAAATGAAAATCTGGGGAGCTGACTCTTCACTTTCTTCCAACTGTCTGCACCTGTATATTCCAAGGCTGTTCCAAGGGTTAAGAGAATGTACGTCAAGTGCCCAACAGAGTGTGATGCTCAGTAAACTGCAGCCACAGTTGTAACCAAGGCTTCTGCCGACAGATTTGGAAAACTAAAAATGGATGGATTTTAAAACTCTTCTGTTATTCTGTGTAAAACAGATTGATATTTGCTTTGAGTAGAATACCAGATGAGCAGATTTTAAAAGGTAAAAAACCAAAAATTAGAGAAATTTAATTGCTACTTGTTCTCAAAGATCTCATCGTGCCTTAACAGTATTTTCAGATTTTCATTTGAATTACCTTGTACTTGGAATGATTCTTCTTGTCCTGGACAGTCAGCATCCTCAAGAACTTGCCTTAGAAAGTACCAATAAAAAATATAAAAGTTAAACTATGCAATAAAAGAATTTAAGATTTTCTACCAAGTTTTTTGCTTTTAGTAACATTTCATAATTCCATTCTGTGTCAGTATATCTGTTCTGTATCAAAGGAGACCAAAAACCACTTAGGATGTGACACGGAAGCAGACGTGTTATGACTGATATCCAACTCCCCCTAGGAGGGACACGTCAAATTGAACAGTTTCTCCTGAACACTTTCCCTAACTCATCATTTTATTTAACTGGAGAAACAGCCAATCAGACTGATGTATAAACCACATTAAAAAGAATCCGGTCAGACGCCCCTCTGGGAGCCACTGCGCCATCAGCCGAGCTGGATTTTCTTTGGTGCAACTTCTGTGGCGTTTACCTGCTGACTCCTCTAATTCACACTGTTCATTTTCTTTAAAAAAAATTTTGTCCCTTTGGTTCATGGAATAAGAAATTTCCATTTTTATGCTTTAATATGGCCATTTCATTCTATTCTTTTTTTTTCTATACAGAATTTACCCCTCTAGACATCAAAACTTAAGTACAAGTTGTGGAAACAGAGTAATAGCAACCCATCGATAACAATTTTAGAAATCTTATAAAAACTCAATTACCTCATGTTACTTTTTGGCCATCACATAAATACTGCATCAGAGCTTAATAGTCATCAGTTTAAAAACTACTCATGATTAAAATATGGGGACAGAAATCACATTAGTGATCACTTCCGCAAGGAGACGGGCACAAAGGCACGAACTCAAAAGGGACATGCAGGAATGGCTTGTGACAGGAGCTCTCCCCGGGGACAGCTCACCTGCCCACTCTCCCCTGCGTCCTCAGAACATCTGGCAGTGTCTAGACACACCTTTGGTCTTACAACTATTAGAGGGGGTTGCTATTGGCATTTGGTGGGTAGAGGCCGAGGATGCTGCTAAATGCCCCACAGTGCTTAGGACCCCACCCACAACAAAGAATGATCCAGTCCAGACAGTCAGCAGCGCTCAGCTGAGAAATCCTGGCCAGAGCCATGGCAATGCTCTGCACTTTAATCCAGGTTTCAGGGCACAGGCGTACATGTCAGTCCAACTCGCTGCACTCTGTGACTGAGATCTGTGCATCTGACTAATCTAATCTTATTTCAGTAACTCATAAGCAAACAAATAAAGTACCCTAATTCAAGAGAAGGAGTATATGAGGTCTGATGGCATTTCAGAACGAACTGGATAAGCGAGTCAGTGTGACAAATTTGTTAAATATGGTAGTTTATTAGATTTATTTTCTAAACCAGACTATTTGTGCTACTGGCAAAATAACCAACATTCGAATATCCAAATCTTAGAGTAAAAACACGATACAAGAAAAATACAAATGAAGCTTCAAGAGAAGCTTCTTATCCTTAGACATCAAAAAGTAACTAAATAAAAGAAAGCTTTGGTGTGGCTATATAGGACAGAATTTCAACATATCAAATTTTCTTAAATACATTCTTGAGAGAGTATCAGACTTCAAATACATGAGCCAGTATAATGCTAATTTCCTTTCACAAACGGATCACAGTTAAATATTTATTGGTATTAATAATGAATTTGATACTAACGGTAAATGATTCACAAATAAATCTCTGGAGTTGTCGTCACTATTGGAGTCCATTCCACTTTTGGAGTCCATTCCAGAGGGACATAATTCTAGGTTCTGTTAATGTATTAAAACAAAGAAAACACTGGTACAACCACAATTTTCACAACAAAGCATCCATGTACTCAACAATAGATACTTACTGTAGTCTGCTATGGTCCAGGGACTGCTCTAGGAACTGAATCCATAACTAGAAAACAGAATAAGTGCTACACTCTTAAAGCTTACAGTCCAGCACAGGGAGAGAAAATGTAAAGCGAGTAGTCATAAAGGCAATGGAGGAAATATTTACGCAGGGTGAAATGGCAGAGTAACTGATGTCTGGAGGGCTTTCAGATGGGATGACTTTCATCTGAAATCTGAAGAAATGCAAAGAGCCAGCCACTTGAAGGAGAAGCACGGGGCACAGAAAATGCAAGTCATGATGTAGGAAAACCCTTGCTGGGTTTAGGAAAGAAGGCCAGTGGGGCTGGACAGTCACAGGAAAAGACCAGGAGGAGGTGGGCACACAGAGGCCAGACAATGCAGGGCCCGAGGGCCCCGAGTCTGGCATTTAGTCTAAGTGATGAGAAATCTTTTTTTTTTTTTTTCCCAGAAAAAGACCACTCTCTTGGTGGGTGACACAGGTTGGGTGTGGACCTCAAGGCAGCTGCCCACCTAAACGGAGGCCCCCCTACAAGACACTCAGCAAGGCCTGCTCTTCTGGCCCCAGCTGCCTGGCTCTGGATGGGGCTTGGGGGGCCCGTGACACACACAGAGAAGGCATTTAAATGTTAAGCAGGGAAGTAAAATGAGCTAACTTTTAAAAAGAGCAATCAGACCACTGCGTGAAACGCGGACTGAAAGGAGCCAAAGGCACAGGCAGCTAAGAGGCCATCGTGTCAGTCAGGCAAGAGATGTCCACTTGGATTGAACCCTGCAGCTGTGAAGGTCTAGCCTAGAAGGTTCTGGGGTAACAATGTGCTCACACTGAATCGGGGTGGAGGTAGGAACAGTGGGCGAGAGGGAAGCTCCTCGCGGTCCTGACTTGAGCAAGCAGCCGGGCTGCCTTACTGAGCTGAGCAGGACTTGCAGAGGGAGGCGGAAGTCCACAGAATCTCTGGGAGGAGGGAAGAGAGCTTACACTTTGTGCAAAGTACGTTTGAGATTCTTTACAATACTTAAGTGAATATATCAAGTAGTAACTGTGTGTGTGTAGATCTTGAGCTACACACTTGGCAGTCACCAGCAGGCACACAATATTTAAAGCTATGGGACGGGATACAATGGGTCTAGGATGACTGATGCTTAGGAGTAAAGCAGCCAGCAAGAGAGACATACCTGGAACAGCAGAAAGGCAACAAGGAGATTATGGTGGTAAGAAAGCTGAGATCCAAGTGCTTCCAGCAAAGTCATCCCTGTGCCATAGCAGTGCTTCAAGGCCAACAAGGAAGCAAAGTGACTGAAGTTACTGACTTTGGTAACACAGAGGTTTTTGGTGACCCAGATATACAGTGACAACAGAATGGTGGGGATCAAAGTCTGGCACAGAGTTCACACGTGACCAGAAGCTGAGGAAGGGAAGACAGTAAGTGCTCTGTTCTCTTTGGAAAAGTCTCCTGTGAGTGGAAGCAGAGAAATGAGGAGAGCGCAGAATGAGATCAGGAGAAGTTCCACTTATTTTCTTTTCCTCTTAAGGTGAGAGAGACACTAAAGCACATTTGTACATAACTGCAACAACTGGGTAGAGGGAGATAAATGCTGGATGAGAGTGCAAACTTTCAGGAGCAAAGTCCTAGAGGAGAAGAAAAGAGAATCAGATCACACAGGGAGGGACTGGCCTTGGATAGGAGCAGACATTTCGGCCAATGGCACCAGGAGGAAAAGAAGAGACAGTGTAGACCCAGGCAGATGTGTATAAATAGATGTGTGTCAGGGAAACAAGAGGCCCAGTCTGATTCCTTAAAAGTCATTCCAATGCAGTGCAGTGGTTTTATGAAATTTGATGGACAAACAATATACAGACATTATAATGAATAGGTTGAAACTGTTCATCAGAAATAAAACTGGAAATTTAATCCTGTTAATAAATGTTTTAAAGTTGATTATCAATACAGCTAATGTTCTAAAGCTAGCATTACTGAAGGTAAATAAAGGAGGATATTTAACTACAGAGAGATATAAAATTTTACAAGATCCATAATAAAATATAAGAAACGCTTTTGGTACTTTCTGATTAATCCTTAAAAGGCAAGATAATTATTGGTAGTCAAGAAATAAAAACATTCTTATTAAAGCATTTTAAGCTTCTCTATCACTACAAATTGACTTGATAAACAAGGACGCACAAGAAGACGATGGGTGAGACCAAGTTGCACATCAAACACGTGGCAGAAAACAAACCGATGTTTTAAATGCTAAGAATACTCTCCCCTAACAACTAACGCTGCCTTTTACTACTAAAAAATCATTGCTCAATGTCAAAAGATCTATAATAAAAGGATTTTTGTCACCAGTTTTTGTGATTATCTTATTGAATATTCACTTGACACTATTCTGTGTGATTTCAGCAAAAATCTGAAAAGGGAAGAGGAAGATTCAAATGTCTTTGGAGAAATGTTTTTCCTCACTAGTTGACCAAACAGGAAACAAAATTAGGAAAGATTACATTTTGAGGGAAAAAATTTTTTTTTTTTTTAAATAATCTAACCTTTACACGAAGGTTAAAAAAAAAAATCTAATCTTTATAGGTAATTCTCTATCACACTACAATGCATATATTGCATGTGTGTGTACACATACTATGTATTATACACAGAAGAGATGTGGAATCTCCTTAGTTGCAGGGAAGCAAGAACCCTTTCACTGACCCCTCCTCTAGGTGGAAAGAGGACTCCCCCTGGAGCCCACCCCCAACCCTGGGCACCCGGCTTGGACTTCTGCAGCCCGAGGTGCCAGTGCAGCCGTCTTCACTGGTGTGGCAAACACGGGCACCTCAGTGTTTCCACCTGACTTCTTTCTCTGCCGCATGGAGTTTCCCTGGCAGTGGCCTTTAGGAAAATGAGAGGAGAGACTGACCCAGAGAAGATCCTCAACCAAACTTTCTCCATGTGTTGTTTTGGCTGGTCTTTCTAAACACCCCTGGACACAAATAGAATCAGATTAAAAAGCTGACAGCAAAATGTTCAAGATATTTCTTGTTTGGCAGTTAATGTATAGTTGCCCTGAAGGAAATCAGTCCTGAATGTTCACTGGAGGGACTGATGCTGAAACTCCTATACTCTGGCCACCTGATGCGAAGAACTGACTCACCGGAAAAGACCCCGATGCTGGGAGAGACTGAAGGCGGGAGAAGGGGACAACAGAGGATGAGATGGTTGGATGGCATCACTGACTCGATGGGCATGGGTTTGGGTGGACTCCGGCAGTTGGTGATGGACAGGGAGGCCTGGCGTGCTGCAGTCCACGGGGTCACAGAGAGTCGGATACGACTGAGTAACTGAACTGAACTGTCCTAATTTAGCCAACTAGTAGGTAAAAATGATTCTCCATAAAGCACTTAACTACTTCTCATCTCCCCAATTAAGGCAGTCCTTACATAACCCCACTGGTGTAGCAAAACTACATAGAAAAGCTGAGATTAACAGCACGGATTAAAACTTCTGCACTACACTGCTTCCACTACCACTTCCAGAGCTTCAGCTTACTTGCCCTCCCTGTGACTCACTTTGCTGACCATTCAAAGGGCCTGGCCATGCAAGAGGCTGAACTATTTCTTTTATACCTTGTCTTGCTACACTCGTTCGGAAGCAAGTTATAGGAGTATCACCAGGATGCTCGAAGCATTCTTAACTGGCCACACAGAACTACGGGGCTAGAGCACCAAGGAAAGGCGTGCTGAGCAGTTCACGAATAAGAGAGCCATCAGTGTAATTCATTTAAAAGCACAACTGATCTAAAATGCTAACTTAAGCATTTAACATTTTCTTCCTAAGAAATCCAGCCTTCCCGATGAAAATACCTGAGCAGGTTCTTCTGTCTGTTGTGACATAAGCTTATTTTTCAGTGTGTATAGTTGATAGCTGAGGAAGTAACATTCTCTTCTCAGCTTTAAGATGACATCGTGGGCTTCTTTCAATTTGGACTTTTCATTTTCCAAAGCTAAGGCTAACATTCTGTTGTTGTCTTCATAGTTTAGCACTTTGGAAGTGTTGGCTAAAAGAAAATAAAAATTTTTTTATCAGTAATTAAATCTAATCTTAAAAACTGATGCACAGGAAGCATGAAAGTCTCTTACTGATTGCTTGGCATGGCGCAATGATCAAAGACTTTCGTTTAATCTCTGTCAAATTTTTACTCCTTTTCTCTTTTATTTGTTTCTTTATGTCTTCAAGACTATCTTGAAAAGACTTTTTGAGGCATCTCTCCTTGGCCATCTTCTGCTCTAGGACTTTAAAAATAATAGAAATGATTTAATTTTTGAAGGGGTGGTATCAAATATAAAACAAAATTGAAAACACAGGCTGTCCATAAAAAATGATTAGAGCCTTTGCAACTGCAGAATCAGCCCAAAGTAGATAGCTAATCTGGTAACAACCTACATTTTGCAGCTTTTAAATTACACTAATATTTGCGGCATAATTTTATCCTCCTCAGGTACTTTATAGGAAAGGTTTAATCAATAAGATTTTCAACCCAAAGACTCTGTAATATGCCACTTATTTATTCTGTAACAAATACTAGGCACTATGATGGCATCAGTATTTTGCTACTAAATACAGACTACTTCGCATGAACACCTTTTGCCCTACATTGTACTTTGCAGATCTTAAAATTACAAAAGAAATTCTAGTTTCCTTCGGCAATCTATATATGTAAGTTTTCACTACAAAGCACATCTTCATCTCGGAGTTTGTCAAATGTTTTCCCGAACCTTACATTTTCTTGAGTATTCCAGGCCTTCCTTATTTTCCTCTGGGGTCTTAAATACTGACACTGTAGATTTCATTTAAATGTTTTCTTTCTGCCAATAGAGATACATATACTGGGATGTTTCCAGGGCTGCCAGGACAGCTACTGTTTTCGAAGCGCCGACACCAAGTGGGCTGTATGGAGCGCCCTACCTACCTTAACGAAGTTTCTTTAGTTCATTCCCGGAGATGTTTGCGAGCCAGACAGATAGGCGACTAAGCAAGCTGGCTTAGTTATTTTAGAAGCAGTCTATCCTAAAAACTTTCGTTCGTGCATTGTCAGCTTAAAAAGGAGATGAGCCCCGTCAGAAGTTTCCTTCCCGCCTGGGCCGACGGTCCTAACAGGGGGTGTGGCGGCCAGCGGGGCTGGAGAAGTCGGGACAGGCCCGCGCTGGACTCGGGCTGAGGGCTCTGGACTGCAAAGGACCAGGGCGGGCGCTCTCCACCCGTCGCCCCCGCCGCTGCGAGGCCGGGAGGACCGGCCTGCGCGGCTTCAGAGCGAGAGGCGGCCAACGCGAAGGACGCCACCAGCTCAGGCTGCCGGCGGCGGGCCCTTCCGCTCGAGCCTGGCCTGCAAATCCCGCGAACGCCTCACCTCCCGATCTCCGCGAGGCGGGAGGCTCAGGCCCCACTGAACAGAGGAGGAACTGGACAGGGGCGCCGGCCGGGCCGGCCCCAGGCCCGAGCTTCTGGCCGCCGAACTGGAAGGACCGGGGGACCCCGCGGCGGGGCGCGCGGCACGACGACCCCGGGCCCCTCCCCGGAGAAGGCAGCCGGGGCGGGCGGGCGTGAGGCCCGCAGAGCCGCCTCCCGCGGGACGCCCGGACGGTACCTGCGCCACGGCTTCCGCCGCAGCTGTCGCTCTGCTCACACCAGGCTCCGCGGGAAGGCCCAGCCGCGCGCGCCGAGACCTCCGGGACCCCAGCCTCAGACCTCGGCTCGCGCCGCCGTCCGCGTTCAAACTCCCCGCCGCGCGCGCCCATTGGCTGGCGGTCACGTGACACGGCAGCCGCCCCGGCGTAGGCAAAGCCCCGCCCCCCGGGCGGTGTCTCCGGACGCGATCTCGCGAGGACTGCGCCTTCCCGCGGCCGCGGCGTTTCCCGCGGGGCGGAGTCTGTGGTCGGGCGCTTTTCGGCCTCCCGCTGTGGGGTTGCGGGGCGGAGCCACCATGACACCTTGAGGGGCGGGGACTTTAGGGAGTGAAAAGCTTCCGGTTTACTCGGCCCACCGCCCATCTTCGAGGTCGTGCGCGAGGGCTCCCTCTGGCGAGAAGAGTCGTCTTGGTGGTTTGCCGGCTGAAGCAGTCAGCCCACTGCGTGGAGGCCGTTAAAGGGGTGGGGTTCTGCAGGCCAGAGTCCTGGGGTGGGCAGGTCGTTCCCTTCTCCAGGGGTCTTCCCCACCCAAGGATCGGACCCAGGGCTCCCGCATTGCAGGCGGATTCCGTACCTCTGAGCCACCAGAAGCTTCGGTTAAAGGGATATGCAAAACGAAACGGAGAGGAGCTTTTGGAGTAACTGGATTTTTTTAGGGAGGTTGCAGACATCTGAAATATTCAGGTCCAGGTTCTTTCTCTTTGCCTCTCAGAAAATGACAGTAGCATCTATTGAGTTACCTTCCCAGAAGCCTGGGAAAATCTTCCTAATTATTTATCATCCCTTAGCTTTTCCGTGTCCTATTGGTTACCCAGTCCTGTCAATTCTACTTTCTAAGCATTTTTCAGGTCCACAGTTAGAGCAAAACCAGAAATGAGTGAAGGGCCTCTGGCACATACCAGCCAAGAGTTAAACAATGTTGCTTGTTTCTTCAGCTGTTACTGCTAACAAACATTTGTAGCTGGACCCGTCCTTGACAAAGTGGGTTACTCTTTGACTCTGTAGATTATACTCTGCACCTGGCCGCCTCCTCCCCCTGTACTCTCTTGTCGGTTCAGTTCAGCCGCTCAGTAGTGTCCGACTCTCTTGTAGCATTCTGTATTTCAGAAAGAAGGTAATGGGCCTATAACTTTAGGGACACCAGTCGCAGCTGCCGAGTTGCCTGATGCTAACTGTGGCGTTTTGAAACTTTGCAAAAAAAACAGCAGGGCCTTCATGAGAATATTAAAACCTCTCTCTATTCTTGAGAGAGGAGGGCACAATTCTTGAGGTGCTAGCCTTTTGCATTTCCGTTTTGCCTGAGAAAAATACTGAAGCCACTCTTTTCTGTTTCCTCAGAGCTCTGTCTCTGTATTTCTGTTTGGCTTCGGTGGACAGGGAGCCAAGGTTTTAGCAACCAAACCCTATTTTCCATCCCCTAATCCAAGCAACTACCTAATTTCTTTCTACGAACTGTGCTGGGACCTGCTCTGACTGCAAACTCCATTCTGTTGTCAAAGTGTTTTCTCCGAAAGGTGGGCTCTGACCTTAAACAGATTTAAGCTTTCTTCATGTTAGTGTGACCTTACTACTCACCTGTTAATGTCAGTGACTGCTTTGTAGCCATTCAGCTACAAACAAGTAAGTTTAGTAATTCTACTACTATAAAAAAGTGGAAATGTAAATGAACTCATTCATTCATGCTTTATGAACTGAACTGACTACTGAACGCTAAGTTTCTAACCACTTCGAGTTTAAAGACCCCTAATTCACCAGAAGAATTGATGCTTTTGAACTGTGGTGTCGGAGAAGACTCTTGAGAGTCCCTTGGACTGCAAGGAGATTCAACCAGTCCATCCTAAAGGAGATCAGTCCTGGGTGTTCATTGCAAGGACTGATGTTGAAGCTGAAGCTCCAATACTTTGGCCACCTGATGTGAAGAACTGACTCATTTGAAGAGACCCCGATGCTGGGAAAGAAGGAGGGCAGGAAGAGAAGGGGATGACAGAGGATGAGATGGTTGGATGCCATCACCCACTCAATGGATGTGGGGTTGAGTAGACTCTGGCAGTTGGTGATAGACAGGCAGGCCTGGTGTGCTGCAGTTCATGGGGTCGCAAAGAGTCGAACACAACTGAGCGACTGAACTGAACTGAATTCCCAGTTTGTTTCTTAATGAAATATTCATATCAAGTAATGCTGTCTGAATTTTCTTTTGAGAATACTTCTGTGTGCAGGTTCTATATCAGTACCTCTGTGCCTGGGGCCCCAGGGGGTACTTGGAGCGCTGAGAGGCCTTTCTGGTTCCTTTGGTGCAGAGCTTGCTTTGGACATAGAAGAGCAATGGTGTTCCACAAAATATGAATAACTGAGGAACGTTGTTATTTTCTAACAGTGTTTTCTTGCCACTTTAAAAACGATGTCATAGATGGAAAATGAAAGATAGGACAACTCATAATTTTCTTTCAGTTCATCTCTATTCATTAGTGAGCTGAAGGTAAGAAACTGTGGGTAGAATGTGCACATATAAAGAAATATAAACAGTTCAGTCAGTCTTATGTGGCATTTCTACTCTTCTGGTAAGAATGAAATGCATATGCATGTAAGAGCTGTGAAGTATGAATTGTGTGATTTTGGTGACTCTGCAAATGCAAGTTAAATGCTCTTATATTTGCATTTAAAACTAGTATTGTACAGTACAATGATGAATGGTAACATTCATGCTGATGCTTGAAATTTTAAATTTTCCTTTACTTATGTCAAATGAAACACACATTGACAAATTGAGGCAGATACTGTGGAAGAAAGGTAGAATCTATATATACATGGGCTTCCCTGGTGGCTCAGAGGTTAAAGCGTCTGCCTCCAATGCGGGAGACCGGGGTTTGATCCCTGGGTCGGGAAGATCCCCTGGAGAAGTAAATGGTAACCCACTCCAGTATTTTTGCCTGGAGAATCCCATGGA
>SJYV01009708.1:238504-268010 GCA_006410875.1 Neotragus pygmaeus | reverse complement strand
GAACAAGAACAAACAAAGCCCACAGCTATAATCTCTTCAGGTCCATGTGAATTAAACAGGTTAGCCAGAATTTGGCACAAATAAGTGGCAATTGAAATGCTGCCCTCATTTTGAAAGGAGACACATGCCAAATGATACAAGCTAATTCCAATGTCAAGGGACAAGAAAGAAACACAAATATATTTAGTTATTGTCTATTCTTATTGAATGCAACTCAAAGTCATGGGTTTAACTTATTATAGATGATAGAATTAACATTTTCTATAGGATTTCTTATTAATAACATGGGGTAAATATATATATATATGTATATTTGAAAGTCTTTAGGATACATGAACATATAGTAAATTAACAATATTAGTAATATATGGTTGTATATCTGCAGAATATCTATAAACTCATTCATGATAGCATTCTTAAAATTTAATTCTCTGTTGTTCAGTCACTAGGTCCAATCAGTTCTTTGTGACCCCATAGAATCTAACACACCAGGCTTCTCTGTACTCCACTATCTCCCCAAGTTTGCTCAAATTCATGTCCACTGAGTCAGTGGTGATATTATCTAATCATCTCATCTCCCACTTCCCCCTTCTACCTTTGCCTTTGATCTTTCCAAACATCAGGGTCTTTTCCAATGAGTTAGCTTTTCCCATCAGGTGTCCAAAGTATTGGAGCTTCAGTCACAGTCCTTCCAATGAATATTCATGGTTGATTTTCTTTACAGTTGACTGGTTTGATATCCTAGCTGTCCAAGGGACTGTCAAGGGACTCTCTGTCCAAGAGTCTCCTCCAGCACCACAATTTGAAAGCATCAGTTCTTTAGCACTTAGCCTTCTTTATAGTACTTAGCATTTAATAAAACATTTAAGAGAAAAATTTAACAAAATCTTGACATTATATATTTTTTATGTGTGTTCTGTGGTCTGGTGTGCATGTGTTTTTAGGGTGGTGGATTGTGAGGGGCAACCAGTAAAAATAAAAAAGAGAAAAGACAAAAAAAAATGGCTTCTATATCCAGCTTATTTCCAAAATGCTTGTTAAATTTATTTGAACCTCTGCCCTGAGAAGTGAAAAGAACATGGACATTTGAATCAGACAAACCTAGGGTCAAACAAGATTAACAAGTGACCAAATCAGTATCCCTAAGCAAGATATTTCATCTCTCTCTCTGAAATTGGAAACAGAGTATAAAATGTCTTAGAAGCCAATACATCACAGGCATAGACATAGGTATAGAATGCAGATAACTTTAGATAAGAACATCGTTGAACATAGAACACATAACATCCTCAGGCATTCAACACCCCCATGCATTTAGTTCCACACTGATGATAGACATGTATTACTTAAATACAGGACAGAGAGGTGCCACTTTTCTCATAACTACTCTAAGCCCCTCTGTGCTGTGCTTAGTTGCTCAACTGTGTCCAACTCTTTGTGATCCCCTGGACAGAAGCCCGCCAGGCTCCTCTGTCTGTAGGCATTCTCCAGGCAAGAATACTGGAGTGGGTTGACATGTCTTGCTCCAGGGGATCTTTCCAACCCAGGGATCGAAACCAGGTTTCCAGTATTGCAGGTGGATTCTTTACTGTCTGAGTCACCAAGGAAGCCCAAGAATACTGGAGTGGGTAGCCTATCCCTTCTCCAGGGGACCTTCCCAACCCAGAAATCAAACTGGAATCTCCTTCATTGCAGGTAGATTCTTTACCAGCTCAGCTACACGAGGGAAGCCCCAAGTCCCTCTAATGATAAGGTATTTTCAGCTGAGATTATTGAGTTACAAATCCTAGGGCCCTGAGTACTGAAGGTGCCAATCATTTATATACAGGATAGATTCAATTTGAGCCCTGTCATCCTTGAAAGTATTCCTTTAAAGTGAATTAAATAACCAACTAGAAATACATTCTTTGTTCTACTGTTTGTTCTCACCTTGACTTCTTATGATCTTATTTCTAAAACAAAGGTAAATAAAGTTTCATTTCCTAAGTTTACTTATAATATCATACTTGATGTAATTAAAATTGGGAACCAGCTTAAACATTACATTACTCATGTGGCTCTGATCTTGGTAGTCACTGGTCCATGCTGAACTTCTTGAAGTACATCTTGTCAAATTTGTTCTTTCTGTCAAATATATGATTTATTCTTGTCATCTGGAATTATTCCTCATATCAATATTGAGATACTTGCTTCCAAAATATTCTAATTATTTCTCTGACTTTTTTATAGGTTTGTTTCAGCTAATTTATTAAAATTTGGAATGCCCTTATGAAAATATAGATACATTTTAAAACTTATAGGATTCTTCAGGATATGAACTTAAAATTTAGTTCTCCTAGCATAGAACAAAGGATTTAATCTCTGAGACTCCATATTTTTAACCACCTGGCTATACTTACATAGCTCATAAGGCTGGAACTACCAGAGCTTTTGGGGGAAGGTTTTGGCAAACAGGGCCATGGTTTTCAGTATTCTACTTAATGTACAGGCTTTGATTGCACTCAATTACAAGTGTCATTTCTAGATTTAAATGCTATTTTAAATACTGTTTGCAATTAGTGAAGCTACTTGTTTCAATTTTCCCTACCAAACTATTCATTAAAACTTCTCATAGGATCATGTTCTGGAAGAATTTTTCCTCCCCACATTCTTTCTTTTTTTTTTTTTTTTTTTTAGAAATTAATGGGATGACTCAGGCACATATTTCCACACAGAAAATAAATATTATTTAAGTTTATGCTGTGAATTTATCTTTACCTTTACTCTATTTTCTATACAACAATATTTGAACTTGGTAAATTGTTTCAGAATGTCAGTGGAACTCAATTGCTTTTGTCAAGATATTAACAGTATCAGTAATTGAATCTCCCCTTTCATTTATGGATCTGGCTGCATTATGACATCTCCAGTTCCTGGCAGTTCACCAGATTAGTGCTTAACTTATTTAAACTTCAAAAACTGGAGCACCTGTCCAAGACTCTAATTTCACCCACCTGTGGTTTATTTAGTTATTCTTTTGCTCAGCACCAATATATCTTGATTGTTCACTCATGCATGTGTGTGCTAAATTGCTTAAGTCATGTCCGACTCTGCGACCCTCTTGACTCTAACCCGCCAGTCTCCTCTGTCCATGGCATTATCCAGGCAAGAATATTGGAATGGATTGCTGTGGCCTCCTCCAGGGTATCTTCCTGACCTAGGTATTGAACCTGAGTCTCTCACATCTGCATTGGCAGGCAGGCTGTTTACCACTAGCGTCATTATCAGTCTAATTCAAGCACTGGGGTAAAAGTATCAGCCTGTCAGATAATTTTGCTGCTTTCATAAGTCTTAACTTTAGTAGGAAAAAGAAATCCAAAAATAAATATATATTTGAATAAATATATTTTATAATGTCAGCTGTTAAGTGCCATAAGGAAAATAAAGAGGGGTAAAGTGAAATGAAAAAGAGGCACATGTGGGGGCAGAAAAATCACGATATAGATGGAGTGTCCAGACCATTCTTTATGATCTGGCTTGTGAGAGAAACCTGAGTGTAATAAGTGAGATCTTACCAAAATTGGGGAGAAAAAAACTGTTCCACTTGTAGAAAATAGCAGGGAGTGACCCTGAAAGGGTGAGCATGTGTTATGTCCAATGTTAAAAAATGCTGGCTAATTGGAGATGAGTGAGTAAAGAAGGAGATTGATTATAAATGAGATCAGGGAGTTGCCAACTGCTGCATCATATGGGGTCTTTGAAATTCAAAGCAAAGACTTAGAAATTTGTTCTCTGCTATAAAAAAGTATTTTCTCTCCAATGAGATTGCTTTAGCTACTATCTGAAGAATTGATTTGTCAGTGAAAGAGTGGAAAGATGTAGGCAGTCTGAGGCTGTTGTAATGGTTCTGGAAAGATGGCAATTACATGCACAAGGGTGGCAGTGGTGGGCACAGTAGCAATAGAGGGAAAAGTAACTACTATACACTACACACACACACACACACACACACACACATGCATGCACACACACATAAGAGCTTGCTTGTAGGACATACTAGCCCTTTTGTTTCACAGGATAATACCTGATCACCGAATTCTTCTCTTTCTCTTCTCACAAACTATCCCTCAGCAAACTATATAGCTTCAAGTTTTAAAAATATAATCAGAGTCCAACTGCCTCACTTGCTTCATTGCTATAAAACATGGGCCACGTTTGCAGTGCCTCTTGCTCAGATGAATGCCTCCTCACCGGTCATCACATTTATCTCTTTCCCCTATGTTGTCTGATATCTAATATTGTTGTGACAACACAGCAACAGCCAAGATACTGCTAATTTGTAGAAAAGAGAAATTTACTTTTCTGTTCAAACCTTTGAAGTGGCTTTACCTGATCTGGTTCATAGTTACACCTTCAATTTAGTTATTTCTATATGCCCCAGCACACCCCCTGCAGTATCACTGACTCCTTTGCTTTTTCAGGAACGTACAACGCAGATCTCTACCTTCAGGCCATTGTGTTTTCTCTCCCCTCTCTCTAGAATTCTCTTCCTCATAGGTGACTCTCTGTCACACCTCTCAACCTACTTCACGTCTTCATTTACTGTCGACACCTATGACACCTTCCCTGATTTACCCTTTTAAATTGAACCCCCTAAATCTAAACTTTTATTTAGCTTTCCTGTTTTATTTGACTTTATTACATCAATATAATCTATAAAACATTATAGTCAAAGATCTGGTCAAAGTTATTGTTTTTCCAGTAGCCATGTATGGATGTGAGATTTGGGCCATAAAGAAAGCTGAACACCAAAGAATTGATTATTTTAAACTGTGGTGTTGGGGAGAAGATTCTTAAGAGTCCCTTGAACTGCAAGGAGATCAAACCAGTCAATCCTAAAGGAAATCAGTCCTGAATATTCATCGGAAGGACTGATGCTGAAAATGAAGCTCCAATACTTTGGCCATCTGATGTGAATAACTAATTCCTTGGAAAGACCCTGATGCTGGGAAAGATTGAAGACTGGAGAAGAGGACGACAGAGAATGAGATGGTTGGATGGCACTGACTCAATGGACATGAATTTGAGTATGCCACAGGAGTTAGTGATGGACAGGGAAGCCTGGCATGCTGCAGTCCATGGAGTCACAAAGAGTTGGACATGACTGAGCAACTGAACTGAATTGAACCTATACACACACACACATATATATCTTACTTGATTTCTTATCATATACCAATATCCATGCTGCTCAGAAAATATTTCAAGTTCTCCAACTCCTAGGTATGTGGGAGGGTTACACCTTCTGGCCCTTTAGTGTTTGACTGGGATCATGTGACTAGGTCTAATAAAGTGTGAGCCATACTACTGTGTATCATTTTGGTTTGGGAGCATTTATGCATTGGTATGAGACCCTTCTTAGTACTCTGCCCTTTCCCCTCTGTAACTGGCACAACTCTAGCTACATAATGAGTCTTGACTGCAGAGAACATAAACAGCTGATTCCTTAGCCAATTTGTATTAAACATTCAGCTTATATATGTTAAACCTTTATTGCTTTAAGCTCCTAAGAATTTGAAGTTATTTAATAGAGCAGCATTATCTAGGTTTATGTGGGCAGGGATTTTTGTCTGCTTTGTCCATTGTTGCATCCTTGGTAACTATGAGTACCTTGCATATAGTAACTTATCAAAAAATAAGTTTGCTGAATGAATAAATTAACTATCCAGTGACTGCTAACTACCAGATTATAATAATTTCTTTGTCATAGTCAAGAGCAACCTCTCACTGAAAACTACCATTAACCACTCAACTTCTTAGTCTTTGTGGAAAAAAAAAAGGATTTTTATTGGACTATCTTTGTGATTTTAATACTGCACTTGGAATGTTTATTAGCCTTGTGTGATTTTAAAGAGCTAACCCTTTTCTCAGAACTTGATTGGTATAATTGTACTGTCAACCATGGTGAATATTGATGGAAATGAAGGCTAGAGAAAATCAAATGAAATGAGAAATTATGAATGTTTGCCAAGTGCCATACATGTTTGTTTTGATTCATTATCAAGAGAGAATACTTTGTTCAACATTGTAATCCCTTTGAAGAAAAGACAGTACAATAGAACAGAATGCAGAGAAATTCTATGCCTTTCCCAGAGTAAAAAATACCATCTAGGAAGTCAGCACCCCTGATTGTTATATAGGCTTGATCATAATGTTGCTCTGAGGTAATTGGGGAAAAAATAAAGTAGTGAAGTGTAAATACCATGGCCAGCACTAGAAATAAAGCATACTTTATGATCTATCACAGCTATGTAAATGTAAATAATTCTAAGCAGCCAGCTCCATGAGAACAAGACCAGTAAGAAGCTGCTGAACACACTGAGACAAAGGCACCAGGGATACTAGAAACAGGAAAATAAGGAAATACTAAGTAGCTTTTGGCAGGTTATTAGAGGAATCAGTGATTTTATTTTTTCTGTTTTTTCTATTCAGAGTGCTTCTTAAGTTGTTTTAGTTTCTGATGTTTTGGCAGATTTTAAGCAATTGCTTAAAACCATTGCTAATCATGGCTATTGTGAGTAACAGAGAGGATGTTAGACACTGGAAAGTTTTACAGCTCTCAGACCTTCAAGCATGAATAACAGCAAATGACCTCACACATGCAAATTAATGGCTAAGGTATAGATAAATTATTATTTCACAAGTAAAATGATATTTTCATATATCCAGATACTGTGAGTAGTAACATGGGCTACATTTGAGACCCCAAATTGAAATTCATCCTTAGTTTCCAATAATATATAGTAACCTGAAAAGTAAGTATCATCTATTCTTGATCTTAATTATGACATCTACCATCAATTTAAATTATGTCATATACAGTATATCATATATCACACATAATTACAACATAAGCATATGCACAGCAGGAGTTAGCTTTCCTTTCACTTCAGTTTTCCATATAATTACGTTTGGCCTACAGTTACTTCCTATAAAATATTTTTACTAATAATTCACAGCCTAATAAATATATATTTAAATGATATCTATAAAAGTGAAGCTGTTTTATCATTAAACAATGATAAAACACAGTCTGTTTAAATTTTTCTAATTTAAGCATCGTGAATTTTCCTCCCTTATGGGAAAAAATACATCCCCAAAACACTCCAAAACATCATCAGTTGCCTTTCAAACAAAAGGGAGGTGGGGAGGCAGGGCCAAGGTCATGGGATTCTATATATTAAGGTCATAGTAATAGATACAGATTGAATTTAATTTTGCTATCTTAACTTGAGTAAGAGTGTTCATGCCCATTATAGAATATTTTAAGACAGTGGGACTATGGGGGATTTAGGCAAGTGGTGCAACTCACCTGTTTGTTTTCTCTTTTATGTTCAGTAACTCTATTAAAGGTACAGGAGGACCTTATTTAAATTTAGGGGGATCTCCACACATAACTCTTAATTTGAGTCTTAGTTCAGTTCAGTGACTCAGTCATGTCTGACTCTTTGCCACCCCATGAATCACAGCACGCCAGGCCTCCCTGTCTATCACCAACTCCCAGAGTTTACCCAAACTCATGCCCATTGAGTTGGTGATGCCATCCAGCCATCTCATCCTCTATTGTATCCTTCTCCTCCTTTAGATTTCTTACTGAGTCAGATTGTGGACTTCTTTGTTTTGTGTTTCTATCGACTTCCAGGTTTTTATTTTATTTGTTTGCATTGTCCTTTTTGTTTGTTTTTACTTTGGGGTATAATTCAGAGATTGTTCCACACTAATCTGCTCATTTATTTTTCTTCCTATAGAAGGTCTTAAATCAGTATTGTCAGGGTTAAGGATTTTCCTATGGCTGGTTTTTGTTTGTTTGTTTGTTTGTTTTTATTGCTTTGAAGAACCCTGGGCTTGAGGTAGGTTCTATCTGCCATGGGTGTGTCATGATGTCTTTACTTATGAATCTAAATATCAATATCTTTATTATGATAAAGGCATAAGCAACAACAGTAGCAAAAGTATTTTGTAGAGTTCTAGTAAGAGTTCTGCTTTAAAGACTATGACTTCAGCATACTACATGGTAACTAATATTTTTTCACATAAGTAACAGTTTAACTGGCCTGTATATTGCTGGGCATAAGCCTTTTCCTCTGCTGCTGCTGCTGCCGCTGCTGCTGCAGCTAAGTCACTTCAGTCGTGTCCGACTCTGTGTGACCCCACAGATGGCAGCCCACCAGGCTCCCCCATCCCTGGGATTCTCCAGGCAAGAACACTGGAGTGGGTTGCCATTTTCTTCTCCAATGCATGAAAGTGAAAAGTGAAAGAGAAGTCGCTCAGTCGTGTCTGACTCCCAGCAACCCCATGGACTGCAGCCTACCAGGCTTCTCTGCTGAGAAGCCAATTTCTATTTAAGACACTGCCAATCATCACAGGGTAAAGTATTTTCCTGAGATCAGTGTATTTCACAATGTAATCTACAATTGAGTTTTATGATGCAATCTGAGATGCACAGCTATGGCTGGGTTAATATTCACAAAACAAGTGACTTTTTAAAGGACTCCACTCTCATATTCCTGTTACCGTTCACCACCTATCAAAACTTGTGACGTACCTAGGTTAAATTTATAAAAGAGGCCCAGAAGGACTTAGCTGATGTAGCAGAGAGAAATGTTGAAACTGAAAGTTGTCAACTGGCACCAGCACAAGCCATAGCAACAGAAGACTTTCTGGCGATCATCAGCGAGATGCTACCACGTTTGCTGTGCTGTTTACTGTGATCACAGCAATATTGGAGATGAATCCTACCCTAAATCTGGTTTGGATGCCAAGACTAATGATGCCACATTTGTACCAAGAGAATAGGAGAAAGGTTTATTCACATAGAGATTTTCTGGGATAACAGGACTGACTCTTTTTTTTATTTTTTAATTTTACTATTATTATTTACTTTAAAATATTGCATTGGTTTTGCCATACATCAACAAGAATCAGTCATGGGTGTACACGTATTCCCAATCTTGAACCCCCACCCACCTCCCTCCCCATACCCTCTCTCTGAGTCACCCCAGTGCACCAGCTCCAAGCATCCTGTATGCTGCATTGAACCTAGACTGGTGATTCGTTTCTTATATGATATTACACATGTTTCAATGCCATTCTCCCAAATCATCCCACCCTCGCCCTCTCCCACAGCGTCCAAAAGACTGTTCTATATATCTATGTCTCTTTTGCTGTCTCGCATACAGGGTTATTGTTACCATCTTTCTAAATTCCATATATATGTGTTAGTATGCTGTATTGGTGTTTTTCTTTCTGGCTTACTTCACTCTGTATAAATGGCTCCAGTTTCATCCACCTNCCAAACACGGCAGATGCTGCTCCTTGTCTAGGAAGCTCATCCTTCGCCCTTCACTAGGGTAACTCCTATTCATTCTTCATCTCTCCATTTGAGACCTCTCCCTGACTCCTAGGTCTGCACCAGACTCCTTTATTTGTAGCTGTGGAGCCATATTCCTTTTCCCAGAGCATGATGGGGAAACACAATTATGGGGAAATGCTAATTCATGGTGTAGTTACTTGAGCTGTGACTGTCACCCCATGAACTTGGGCTCCAGGAGGGCAGGACATCTGTGGTTTCATCATAGTGGTACCCTGGCGCTCAGCACAGGGCTAGGCAGTTGGGCCTCTTGGGCTCCTTCCTGTCCTTCGAGTCATAACTGCAGACCTTGTAAAGATGGACAAGGGCAGTAGAGATTGGAAAGTGTGCAGAACAGGGTCAACCAACCAAAACTTCCAATTTCATCCACTCTCCTGGAGTTAAATCCGTGTCCCTCCCTCCCCCTGCTGCCCTGTGCCAGGACTTCAGTGATCTCACAAAACCTTGTCCCACCTTCAGCCAGGTCCCCTTTACTTTGCTCCAGCTGCAACCTTTTTTCTTTTTCTATTCCATAGGTTCTTATTTCTAATCATATGGTACTAAACACTTGAATGTGTCTTTATGTCACTCAGGCAATTTTAGGAACAAAATCTGAGGCTTTCTTGCCAACACAGGCAGGGAAAGCTAACCTCTGGTGTCCTTCTGTGCAGATGAATTCTTCAGTCAAAGCTGTGCCCCTGGGTCTGATCCAGAGTCCAGCCTCTGCGCTCTGTGCAAAGGCAGCTTCAAGCCAGCCCACATGTGTGTGCCCAACAGCCACGAGCAGTTCTACGGCTCCAGTGGGGCGCTCAGGCAAGTAGCATCTGCCCACTGCCTTTTGCTTAGGTACCAGCCCAGTGAACCTCTTGTCCTTTCTCCTTTCTCAGCACCCCACGATGTGGGTGCTGCATTTAGGAGGGGCCAGGACTGGAGAACAGAAATGCAGATTCCCAGGGGCCCTGAGGACTCAGGTCTGGTCCCTTCCTGGAGCACTCTCGGGCAGAGCTGATGGACTCAGGGCACCTGGGGAGGGGCAAAAATGATAAGCACAGGTCACAGCCCTGCTTCTGCTTTTGATCCTTCCTTCTATATGAGTGTGGACAAGTCACAGGATCTTCCAGAGCCCAGTTTGAGATCAAAGGAAGGACACTGAATATGTGCATTTTACACCTGTTTGATGAATACATTTAAAAACACATATTCCTGGGTCCTCCATTCATTCAATAAATATTTATTGAGCACCTAGCAGGTGCAGGTGCTGTTCTAGGTGGGTGGGTTAGAGCAACAGCAAGACACATGTGTCTCGTGGGGGGAGTAAGACAACACATGGAGATGATCACTTCCTGACTGTGGTAAGTGCTACAGGGTGTGTGTATGGGGGCGTGGGACCGAGGGGCATGATACGGCAGTGACTCAGGGATGATCTTCGAAAAAGTGGTCAGGGAAGGCCGCAGCATCATGGAGGGGCTGTTAGATATTGAGGGTTAAAACACTGAAAGGGAATCAGGCTTGAGAAAATCTGGAGAAGAAGAATCCAGGGAGAAGGAACAGCAAGGACAAAGGCAAGTCTAGCCAGATCACGCTGTGTTTGAGGCCAGAGAAGGCCCACAGTCGAGCACTGGAGGGGGGCCCAGGTGAGGCGAGGCTGGGCTTGCAGCCATTGGCTGTTTTGCCCTTGGAGATCTGGCTCAGGAGGCAGAGTTAATTCTAAGTATGGAGGGCCCTCGAGGGTGCTATGGAGTTGGGGTTGTGTGAAGAATGTGGGAGCCTCTATAAAGAAGGCTTCTAGTCATCACATGGCCAGACTGCTTTGTCCCTCCCTCTCCAAAGTTTTGTCACTTTCATAAACCATACATAAATTACATATTTTCACAAATCCTACTGCATAAATATATGATAAACATTAAACTGAGGCTAAAATATTTGAACTTTTCCTTCCATTGGGACGTGCATCGGTATTAAGGTCCGTGGTCCCATTTTGGCATGATTATGATAGCGTCACAGAGACCTCGAGTTCTGTCCAGAACCTCGGGAGTTCCATCGTGAAGATGGGGATGCAAAGAAGCCTTAGCTCTAGGCATCGCATTCTCCCCACCGCCTCCTGCCTGCCTAGGCTCTGCTTCCAGCTTCCTGTCTCCAGCATTCCTACTGACCTGGGATCCATTGATCCTGTTCTCACCCCCCCGCTATAAGCCTTTCCCCCTCCAGACCA
Source organism: Neotragus pygmaeus (assembly GCA_006410875.1). Classification (NCBI taxonomy): domain Eukaryota; kingdom Metazoa; phylum Chordata; class Mammalia; order Artiodactyla; family Bovidae; genus Neotragus; species Neotragus pygmaeus. The sequence continues at coordinate 256,410 of SJYV01009708.1, read as the reverse complement.
CAGCATACGTTCTACAGCCAACTATGATAACTATTAATTATTGCCCTGTGCACATCCTCAAATGCCTGTCGCCTACTCCTGGCTGAACTGCGACCTGGGTTGGCTCCAGCATTCCCCTTTGGTGCCAGGGCCTCCAAACTGACGGGCCTCCCTGTAAAGTAATGAGAACCCAGTTCCGATGAGCCAGACTGTCTCTAGTCTGTTACCTTCCCACTCTCTTACAAGACCATTCCATGCTCTTTTCTCTCCTCAGTCATCCAACGTTTCTTCCTCCATCTATCACACTTCTATTTCCTCCTTCACCTGAGAAAATGGAGGTCACCCAGATAGAAACACCAGTGTGCCACTGCCATGTCTGTGCATGTGCTAACCTCCGTGCCAGTGGGTGAGCCTGCCACTCCCCCAGCGGGGACGAGCAGGCCGGCTCCTGCTGAGCCTGATCCTGTGCTGGCATCGCCTCCCCGCAGCCTGTTGAAGAGCGTTGCCGCAGCACGCCCCTCCTCTTCCTCCTGTCATCACATCTTTTTATCCACAGAATTACTTCCAGCAACACACGAACATGCTGCTTCTTTCTCATCCTAAACATAAAGAAATAAGACAAACTTCTCTTGATCTCACTGTCCTCTGCAGCAACCTTGTTTCTCTCTTGTTTACAACAAGAGGTTACTCTAATGTCCTTGCTCAGTTCAGTTTCTCTCCTTTCAATCTCCCCCAAACCTAGTTTAAGAAACTGTTCATCTCTCCCTCCCTAACCAATGGAGTTGGTTTTCATTATTGTATTTAAATTATCTACAGAAGACATTCTTCCTCATTGTTGGCAAGTGGGAAGATTATTCCTACCATATCTGCCACTCCCCCTCCCCACATTGACCCCCATCCACCACAGAGAGTCAATTCCTAGGCAGATTGATAAGAAGTTCAGGGTCCCCAAGGAGGAGAAAGGGGTCTGGGGCTCTCAAAGTGGAGATTGGGGGTCTGGAATTTTCAAGGAAGAGAAAAGGACCAACTTTTTTTCCCTCTGCATTCCTTAGTCTTAGTCAATTACACAACTCAGTTTAAACTCTGTCCTAGAGATTATACAACAATGTATCCGGCTGGAGGACAGTTNAGATTGGGGGTCTGGAATTTTCAAGGAAGAGAAAAGGACCAACTTTTTTTCCCTCTGCATTCCTTAGTCTTAGTCAATTACACAACTCAGTTTAAACTCTGTCCTAGAGATTATACAACAATGTATCCGGCTGGAGGACAGTTTCTCCTTCCTGAAAACCTCTGTATAATCCTGATATTTTAGAATGCATATTATGGGAGTGGGTCTGGAGGATCTTTCTACTGTCAAATTCTAATCTTGTTATCCTAAAATGTAAATTGCTAGAGTAGGTCTGGTAAAATTTTCACAAACTTGAGACATTCTTTTGATTCATTGTAATAACTAATTAAAAGGTATANGGAGGATCTTTCTACTGTCAAATTCTAATCTTGTTATCCTAAAATGTAAATTGCTAGAGTAGGTCTGGTAAAATTTTCACAAACTTGAGACATTCTTTTGATTCATTGTAATAACTAATTAAAAGGTATATAACTCCATTGCTAACACTAGCAAGGGGGTACTCTTTCTGCCCGCTTCTGATATCTATGTCAGAAGCTTTCTCTATCCCTTTTATACTTTAATAAAACTTTATTGCACAAAAGCTCTGAGCAATCAAGCCTCATCACTGGCCCCGGATTGAATTCTTCTCTTCTGGAGACCAAGAATCCAGGTGTCTTTTCGTGGGTCAGCAACAATATTTCACCACCATCCACCACACAGCTGAAACTACACTTTTACAAAATATATTTATTTATCTGGCTGCGTGGGGTCTTCATTGTGGCATGTGGGATCCTTAGATGCAGCATGTGAACCCTTGGTTCTGGCATGTGAGATCTAATTCTGCAATCAGGAATCAAACCTGGGCCCCAGCATTGGGAGCAAGGAGTGTTAGCCTGTGGACCACCAGGGAAGTTCTGAAATCGTCCTTTTAAATCTCCAGGGGCCTCTGTGTTGCAAATAAATCCAAAGCCCAGATGATTGGCACCATCCATCTCTTCCTTCTCTTGGATACATTTGTTTCTCTGGCTTCAGGACACCACACTTTCTTGGATTCCCTCCTTCTCCTGTTACTGCATCTCAGCCCCTTTGCTGGTTCTGCTTCATTCCCTGACCTCTACTTATTGGCAAGCCCTGGGGCACCAGCCTTGGTCTTGTCTCTTAATGCTCAGACTTTAATGGTTTCATCTAGTTCTTCTTGTTGCTCAATCACCCAGTCATGTCCAACTCTTTGCAACCCCATGGACTACAGCACACCAGGCCCCCCTGTCCCTCACCATCTCCTGGAGTTTGCCCAAGTTCATGTTCATTGCATCAATGATGCCATCTAGCCATCTCATCCTCTGACGCCCACTTCTTCTCCATCTAGTTCTATATTGACAATTCCCAAATTTATGTTCCTCTTCAGACATCTCTTAAAAACACCAGATGAAACTCCAAACTCATACGTCTAACTGCCTACTGGGCATGTCCACTTGGATGTCTAATCACCAGGTCAAGTTTAAATGTCCCAAACAGCTTTTGGAATTTCACACACTCCCACCCAAGCCAGTACCTCCTGAAGTCTTCCCCATCTCAGTTAAAGGCGACTCTGTTTTTCCTTTTGGAAAAAGTCAAAGTCTTGATGTGTATTAACCATGTCTACTCTCTTTCTCTGAGACCCTATATCATCATATTATGTTAGCTCTATCTGCAAAGGGTAACGAGAACTGACCTCATCACCCATCTCTGCTGATACCACCTTGATCTAAACCACCATTGTCTCTCCCCAGATTTTAACCCATAACAGAAATCCATGTGTCTGCCCTATCCCCCTCCCCCACCACAGTCTAGCTTCAACACCGCAGTGAGGGTGATTCTCAACAGTGAGGGTGACCAGTTCAGAGGAAATCTTCCTGATCACACAACTCACGCCCTGAAGTTGTGTTGTAAAGTCCTAGTTGCTTGCAGTGTGACCAGGTGGATTGAAGGGGATGGGGAGGCCTAGTCAGAACTTGAAAAATTTTAACACTTGATAGAGCAAATAAGAGCCAAGAATTAAAAAACAATGTTACACAAAGGAAATTTTGCATTCTTAGATATAAAAATCACATTACAGTACTACTTATTACTGTGATCAATACAGGCTGGTTTATGTGATGACTGACAAATCAGGGGAAGAGAAAAGACTTCCAAGACAGATACATAGACATATTATGTTTAGTCTAAAACAAAGATGACAATTAAGATCACTGGAGAAAGGATGGACTTGGGACATCCAATAAAACAAGTACAATGAATGGGATCTGGTGACCCAGGCGGGAGCAGATTCAATAGTGAGTTAGTCCCCTAAGATGACTGGCAAGGGTCAGGGAGTCATGTGCAGGAATGCTGATGGCAAGTGCTATGACGCTTTTAGGTGTTTGGATGACTTTAGGGGAGAGGCCCGTTGATAAGGGCAGTGTAGGGTCAAGGCAAGGCTTACTGTTTGTTTATTTTTTAAAAGAAGCTGATGGAAAGAACCCAGTGAAGAGGGTTATAGAGGGGAAAGAGGATGACTGCTGTGGAAAATGCCTGAGTGTGGGGCAAGGTCGGGTGCAGAGCCCCTGGGGAGGAGACTTTAGCTGGAGGAAGGTCTACACTCCTCCTTCATTCCTGGAGGGCAGGAAAGTGCTAGAGTCTTGGGCTGCCAGATTCAGCAGAAGGATGCTGAAAGGAAGCCCACATGGTGATCTCTTTATTTCTTCTGCGAACCCAGAGTACATGACAGATGTAAGTGCTGTGGAGGGGTGTATGGAGAGACAGAGGTTTACAGGAAGTGAGAGAACATTTTGGGGTTCCTGCTCTGTAGAGTGGCTTACCTGGTGGCTCAGACAGTAAAGAATCTGCCTGCAATGCGGGAAACTTGGGTTTGATCCCTGGGTTGGGAAGATCCCTTTGAGGAGGGCTGGTAACTCACTCCAGTATTCTTGCCTGGAGAATCCCCATGGACAAAGGAGCCTGGTGGGCTGCAGTCCATGGGGTCACAAAGAGTCGTGGGGAAGCTATCTCAGGCAGTGGTCTCTCATACTCACTTGAGCACACTTCCACAGGGTTTATTCAAACCCAGAGGGCTGAATCCCACTCCAGATTTCCTGAGCCAGGGGGCCCAGGGCCCAAGAATGTGCATTTATAACCCATTCCCAGCATTGCTGATGCTGCTGGTCCAGCCCACTCTTGGAGAGTCACAGGTCTAGAGTAGAGAAGAGATGCCAGAATGCCCAGGTGAGGTGAAGGATCGGGGAGCTCTCGTATACCTCACTGCTGAGGTGCAGACACACCTGAGACAGACGATTGGGCTCATCCAGGACTGGGATTATTGGGGGTAGGTTGTTAAGACAAATAGGACAAGGTTGCTTAGGAAAACTGATGGGAGCAACTGATTCTAGTGAAGGATAGAGGGGCCTGATGATGGGACAGAGAAAACTGGAAAGGTGTTCCTAAAAATTAATAATATCAATTTCCAACTGACTGAATGTTGCAAAACTTATTTTTAGTGTGCTCAACGTTTCTCCCAAAGCATGCACCTCAAACGCTGAGAAACATTTTTCAGGAGATTAAGCATGAAAAATATCTCGTGATACAAGCACATTAACTTTTGTTAAGGCTGCGTAGACACATAAGGTGTGACAAGACTCCTTCAGAATCACAGCTTCCACACTGATTTTAATCTCTGACGTGAGTTTTGATCCAGCCAGAGAATTATCTCTGGATAGCCCTGTTAATAGGCGAACCCAAGCATCTCCCGTGGAGAAACCGATCACTGTTTAAGGAAGCAAGCAATGGGTATCTACAGCGGAATCAGACTAAGCAGATTTCTTTTTCTGTGACGTTTCTTCTGGAGTTACCAGGGACATTAGAGCAGCGTGTGTGGAGTAAGCGGGCTGTGCTAGATGTGCCCAGTTGCCTGGGGGAGGGGGTGGGAGCTCCCAGGGATTCTGTCTTGGAGCGGCTCTCTCCTGCCTCTGTGGGTCCTCCTTGCTGACCCGGCCCTCTCTCTGCAGGTGTCTGGTTGAGAAGGGAGATGTGGCCTTCGTGAAGCACCCCACGGTCCTGCAGAACACTGACGGTATGGACCGGCACTGTCCTTTCCTCCCTCAGGAAAACTCAAGAGTCCTTCCTGGGAAATCACTCCCCAGGCACTCATGTTGGCCCTAACATTTTTTATTTAGGGAATGAAAAAATTCTTCACGTCTGGTCAGACTGGACAGGGTTGGTTATCACATGGGCCTTGAACCCAACCACACACACACAAAGGCCAACAGATTAAAATCAGTGTGGAAGATGTGATTCTGAAGGAGTCTTGTCACACCTTATGTTACTACGCAGCCTTAACAAAACACACAAAGGCCACAGTCCATAGAAGCACGCCTGGCTGTCTTGATTTTTAGGCATTCTTTGTATTTTCTGGACACCAGTTTTTCTCAGCTATATGTAATGCACATATCTTGTCCCTCTTTGAAAATATTTGCCTTTCATTTTTTTTGGCCATGCTCTGAGTCTTGTGGGATCTTAGTTCCCCACTAAGACTTGAACCTGTGCCCAGCAGTGGAAGCCTGGAATCCTAACCATTGAACCACCAGGGAATTCCCCTGTTTTCTTAATGATATCTTTTGATTAACATTCTTCATTTTAATATAGTTTAATCAGTTGATCTTCTTTTTTTATGACTAGCACTTTTCAGGCCTGTTGAGGAAATCTTTGCCTTTAACAGGACTGACAAATGAATTTATGAGTTTATGAATGTTTCTCTTCTGTTTTTTTGTAAAGCCCTTATTGTTTTGTTTGTGCCTTTGTGATTCTCCCAGGCATTGGTGGTCAGTTACACCCCCCAGTGAGGATGCCTTGACTGAAGTCATTAACTGTGACCCTTCCACCTCCTCTCTCTCCCCAGGAAAGAACCCTGAAGCCTGGGCGAAGAACCTAAAACCCGAGGACTTCCAGCTGCTGTGCCTCGATGGCTCTAGGAAGCCTGTGACTGAGGCTCAGAGCTGCCACCTGGCCGTAGTCCCAAGTCATGCTGTGGTCTCGAGGAAAGATAAGGCAGATTTTGTCCGCAGAATGCTCTTCAACCAACAGGTGTGGGAATTCAGTCCTCATCCCCCATATGAATGCTCAGCTCACTTGCAGAGCTACACACACACACCCCAGCCCAGCTGCACTCTTTCTCCCTGGGCAGTGGAGCCTGCCTCTGATGAAAGTGGGAGGCTGGTGGCTGTGTTCACTTCTTGCTCTGGGGCTGTCTAGGGTATCCCAGTGGACTGGAAGAGTCCAGACACATGGGCATCTCAAGTGTCTCCCTGAGACTGAGCAGAGTCACGGTACCTCCTGGGCTTGTTCTGTCCCGGAAATAAGGGAGTCAACCCAGGTGCCCTTCCCACCAGGCAGGGCTAGGGCTACATGTTGGAAAGGTGGAACAGAGGTTACTCTGCCTGACCAAGCTGGGCAGGCTGAGCGCTGTTTGGGGCTTCATGAAAGTCGAAGAGCCAACATTCAGATAATTCATGACCTCTATAGGCAGCCAAAAAGGGCTGACCCTGCGGAATAGCAGCTTCCTGAATCAGATGATCTTAAGGAATCCAAAGCCTCGTCTGCCTTTTGCCCTAGTGCACCCTATTCCTGGAGGAGTCCCAAATGAGTAATCTGTATCATCTTAGCATATGCTGCCGACATGTCCTGGTTAAAGGGTGATGACCCAGAGGCAGCTAGCAATACAAGAGGCTCTTGGACTTGGGCTTTTAAAGGGATGGTTCCATCCAGGGTGAGCTGCCACCTCTGCTACAAAGGAAGTGGAGGGGAAGGGGCAGGAAGCAATGGAAATGATCAGTGTCTGGGTCAGGTTCAGAGAACAGAAGATGCAAAGTAGCAAGGGATCTGGTCACAGGAAAACATCTAAAGATGACTCAGAGTGTTGAAAACATCCACCAGTTGTTGGTGGGATAGTAACAGAGCAGTGAACTTGGGGCTCTTTCTATTTAGCAGTTGCTTTACATACATTGGGCTTCCCTGTGTTCTTTATCAGATAGTGAAAAATCTGGCTGCAATGCAGGGGATGCAGGTTTGATCCCTGGGTGAGGAAGATCCCTTGGAGAAGGGAATGGCTATCCACTCCAGTGTTTTTGCCTGGAGAATTCCATGGACAGAGGAGTCCATGGAGTTGCAAAGAGTTGGACACGAGTGAGTGACTAACACTCTCACTTTTTGCATATATCCTCTCAGTATCTAATGTAATTACCTCTATTTACAAATAAGCAAGTTGAAGTTCAGGTGTTTCCACCTGAGTGCAGTGGGAAACAATCTGTGGCATAGAGATGTGATCGTTGGGTTGGGAAGATCCCCTGGAGAAGGAAATGGCAACCCATTCCAGTATTCTTGCCTGGGAAATCCCATNCAAATAAGCAAGTTGAAGTTCAGGTGTTTCCACCTGAGTGCAGTGGGAAACAATCTGTGGCATAGAGATGTGATCGTTGGGTTGGGAAGATCCCCTGGAGAAGGAAATGGCAACCCATTCCAGTATTCTTGCCTGGGAAATCCCATGGACAGAGGAGCCTGGTGGGCTATAGTCCCTGGGGTCCCAAAGAGTCAGACACGACTGAGCATGCACACGTACAAACTGAAGTTCACTGAGCTCAGTCAAGAATTTTCTTAAGTCACACGATAGGAAAAGCAAGGGTCTGGCTTTGAACTCAGAGAACTTTTTACCATTTGGTTCCAGTGCCTCCTAAGCTGTTGCTGTGTCCCAGGGTTGCCAGGGGCTGGAGCTGAGCAGTCCAACAGACTTGGGGCATCTGATGCAGAACACATGGCCTAGGCTGCTGGTCACTTAACTTTCTGTCTGTCTGTCTGACCCAGGAGCTCTTTGGAAGAAATGGGTTTGAATACATGATGTTCCAGCTGTTTAAATCCCCAGCCAAGGACCTGCTCTTCAGCGATGACACAGAATGTCTGGCTAACCTTCAGGACAGAACAACTTATCAAAAATACTTAGGGCCAGAGTATCTTCAGGCTATTGCTAATGTGAGGCATTGCTTACCCTCTGGTGAGTAGAATAAACACCGAGGAGCAGTAACATGTGCGTCAAGGCAAACATGTTTGTCTTAAAGATGACCTTGTGGCAAGCCTGGACCAGTATCAATAGGAGCATAAAGATTCAGAGGGCTTGCTCCTGGCCCCGCAGGAAGATTCAGGCTTACCAGGGAAGCAACTCAATTAGGCAACAGTATAAAATACTACCTGAAAAGGCCAAACTGTTTGAAGGAGACAGAGGGTACGGTGGAACTAGAGATCTTTTGCAAATTGAACTTGTTTACATGTCCTTTTCCATTTTCTTTGGCTACTAGAATGAAAATGTGTGTTAGCATTGCAGTGTAGGGAGAAGGTTGGAAATGACATATATATACCACTCACAGAGGACCAATTCGCAAAGATTTTAAGTAAAATGTGTAGATAATACTTTATACAATTTAATAGAAACAAAGTATTAGCACTAAGTAGGCCATTTCTACATATATATAGAAGTAGCACTAAGTATATCATTTCTCTCTATCTTTGTGTAGTTATAGAAATGGCACAGCTACCGCAAAAAGAAATAAGTTGGAGAAATAAAATTAGACCTGGAATAATCAAATTATTGGGAGTGTGCCTGAATTTTTGTTAAATTATATCGTGTTAAAGATGAGGAGAGCAGGAGAGAAAATGTAGGTGTTTAAGAATAGCACTGGCATCAGTTAGAGGCACGAGAGAGAAATTTTAAAGAAATCTTTATTATCTACCATTTACTTTCAGAAAATAGGAAAAGGATCGTGTTTAATAAGCACAGGCAGTGTGACGATCTTTCTGTTATGTTACCTCTCACAGAACTCCTGGATGCCTGCACATTCCATGGAAATTAAAAACTGATCAAAGTGAGCAAACACAAAGATGCTCAGAGCCTGAAAATACAGTGAGGTCACATCCTCACTTGTCTGCATGGTGGGTCTGTGTTTACATCACTTATCTTTATAATTGTATACTGTAACTGATGTAAAAGTTGGAATGAATAAAAATTATTGTGTTTTCTCAGAAAACTTCACGATAATGTTCTCAGATTTTGGGGGGGAGGGCAAGAGAACAATTTCTTTATACTAGAATTGTGCTTGTGAATTTAGTATCTATTCAATTATATGTATTTTAAAGACCTCTACAAGACTAACTCAACTTCCCTGTCTATTCTTTGATTATTTTACCCAAGAGTCAACTCACATGAATTGAATTTAAGCAATAAATCTGTCTGAAAGGAGTCTGAGTGGTGATCATAAGTGTGCAAAGAAAGCATCAGTATGTGCAGTATCAAGGACTTACATAATGAAAATGAAGAAAGAATGAGTTTGTGCATTTTAAAAGTATATTCATGTATTTAAAGTTCATAATTTCAGGTAGAATTAAACTCCTGATCTGAGTAATTGAAAAATATCAAAATTACTGGAAAAATCTAATCCTACTATCCTTCCTCACTCAATTTCCTAAAAGTGTGATTTACACTTACTTAAGTGAGTTTCTTGTCTGAGATTTTACCATTTCTGTTATTACCATGATTCCAGCCTATGGTGGAATAGACACTGTATGGGAACCCAAGTTATATACTGTGAAGTACAGTTTGGTGTTTGGACCTCTGCTTCTGCCTGTGAAAGAGTAACCCATACAGAATTTGCTCCTTTTCCATAAACAACTAAAAGACTGGGGGAAAATATGTTGCACAAATGTTTTTAAACACTGGATGATAATAGTGCAGGACTCTATGATCCTTGAAAGAGGGCAAAGAAAAGTGGTGAGCACAGTGATGACCTTAGTCTTTGCCTAGAGGAAATTTCCAGATGACAGCAAAGGGAGGAGGAACCCACAAGAGCCCATCACATTTGACTTGAGGAACAAAGATAGGAGTTTGCGGAAGCCAAAGTGACTGGAACTTGATTGGCATACAGCAGAGATACGTACTTGACCCGTCCAGCAGGTCCAGTTATTCCAGGGTCCCCGAGAGGGAGCTACCTGAAAGAATCATGGGNAGTATGTATATATGTGTATCATCCTCAAGACCCTGGGAGGAAGGTAGTGATAATCCAGTTGCAGAGAAGGTTAGGGAAGCTTACTGACCTCGAGCAGCTGGTGTGGGTCTGGACCTGGGCTGAGAGGCCAGAGCTTGTACTCCTGGTCACAAAGGCTCCGAGTGGGGACATGGGGTTTGGCTGTACCTGAAGCTCGGGGTCCCCAGGACTGTGTAGGCAGCTGGGCGGCTGAGCCCTGTGGCTTTAGTGCTTGGTGTCCAGGGCAGGATCATTTTCCAGAAGGCTCATTGAGGCAGTTGGCCGCAACCTGTGTCTAGGTGTCCTCCTGGTGGAAGCCATCCTCCAGCAGGGCGTCCACCTGTGTCTCCTTGAATTCAGTGGTGATGTCTGAGTACCTGGACTCCAAAAGCTTCCCTGGGAGTGAGGTTGCAGTAGGGCAAGGATGCTCCTGTCTTCAGCAGGCAGATGGCATGGTCCATAAGGAAACAGAACCGGTGTGTGTGCCAGGTCCCCTGAGATGGCAGGTATGTGTTGCATGGGATCCCATCAAAGTGACTGGCAGAGTAGTTGCCACCTCCACCCACTGGTCTTTCAAGGTAAGCACCTTTGTGGGGCGGCGACTGGGCCCAGTCCAGGAGCCAGGAAGATGCTGGAAGATACCGTGCCTGCCCTCAACGAGGCAGTGGCATGCATGCAGGTAGGGATCTCCCAGCACTGGGTGATTGACTCACCCAGGATCTTCAGGTCTGACACATCACAGGCTACAGGCGCTGCCCACCACGTGGGGATGAGCTCCCACTGGCTGAAATGTGGGGGGGTCGTAGCAGAGGCTCTTGAATGGAGGGCTGGATCGAGCGCCCCACAAGCTCTGGATGCCAGCCCACAGTGTATATTTAAGTCATGTTAACACAGTTTATGGTAATAAGTGATATATCTATATAATCAAAAAAACTGTAGTAAATAATTATTACCACCAGAGTCATTAGCTGTGAAGACTATTACAATCTTCATGTTTGTTTTCTGTCTACACAAGTTCACATGTTGCAAATGAAAATCAAACCTATATTTCCATTTTGCTATCCTCACATTGAAGTAGTAACTGTAGTAATGGGGCCAAGTAGAAGTTCTCTTTCAACTGATTAATATATATATATATATATATTTTTTTTTTTTTCAGTGAAATAANAGTTCACATGTTGCAAATGAAAATCAAACCTATATTTCCATTTTGCTATCCTCACATTGAAGTAGTAACTGTAGTAATGGGGCCAAGTAGAAGTTCTCTTTCAACTGATTAATATATATATATATATATATTTTTTTTTTTTTCAGTGAAATAAGAAGCTCAGCAGGTGAGAGTGAGGATGGGGCAAGATGTGTATATTTTACAGAAAGAGAAGATGTGAAAGAGTGGTCCAGGGAGTAAGGCTGTGAACAAAGTCACTACTTAACTTCTGGGCAGCCCTGAGGATCCACGTGAGGTCTGCAGTCCTCGTAAAATGAGAATTGTCCAGTGTTAGTCCCAGCCACATTCACTTTCAGGGGTATTGGTATGGACTAGGTAGAGATTTGGATTTAAACTGAGTTGAGACTTGGCAAGGGAGTTTGATGAACCAAGAAGTGTAAAGGGTTCAGGGAGGATTCAATGGAATGATTATGGTGATTGATTATTGAGCAAGGTTGAATAAATAGGAAAGCAAAGACCTGCGAAGGGTTAGGGGCTGCAAAGACGTGTTATCAGGTTATCTCCAGAAATGCCAGGACTGCCTTTTAGTACCTTTCTATTAGTTATTGCCTCTGTTGCATGGCAAGATCTAGTTCTTGAAGTAACTTGGTGACAAGATAAATGATACTGGATATTAAATATTTAGAACATGGAATGGTGCTTTTAACCTGGAAGAAATAACACTAGAGAATCTTTGTAAATGTGTTGAGTGATATGGAAGCAACAATAGCATTATCCATCCCATTATGATATCATTTCCACAGTTACTATAAGCAGAAATGAGAAAAAGAAAGTACTCAGAATAATTCTGTTTAATGCAAGTCACAGAATTTTCACCTGTTCGTTTATAATTTTATCTCAGATAAATAATATAACTAATTTATCTTGCCATATATATCTATTCTTAGCACCTCAAGTATCTATGCACAGTATATATTAAATAAAGAAAATCAGGGTGGTTCCTGCTCCATCTGGGCAATCCTTTTTCCACAAAAACCTGGTATCCCCAAGCTGCCACAAGTACTGGGAAAGCACCTCTGGTCATCCTTGGATTTTGTTTCTTATTCAGACTGACTGCTTCTCGTTTCACTGCTCCTCCTGAAATGTTCTGCAGCAGGAAGGCCTACATTAGACATCAGATGCACTACTGCACATCTTAAGTTTGGTACTTCTTGGCTACGCTCTTGCTCTGTGTGAGAATGAGATGGAGGGGATATAAGTCCTGACTGAGATGCCAAATTCTCTAGAGTCCTTCTGGCCCATGATACGGAACAGCTGGTTAGTTTTGCTTGTTGGACTGGCAACTATTGAGAGATTAAGCCCCGAGCCTTTGGAGTGGGAGCACTGACTCCAAGACCCAAGACTACCAGAGAACTAACCCTAGGGAGTATCAAATAATGAGAATTCACACTTGAATACAAGACCCAGCATCACCCAACCACCAGTAGTGCCCTGTGCAGGACACCTCACTCAAACAACAAACAAAAATACAAACCCAGTCATCAGCAGACAGGATTACCACCTCACTCAGCCTTGCCCATCAGAGGAAAAGCAAACAAACAAAAACTCAGCACAAATCTTACCCTATAAGAAGCTTACACAAACCACTGGACCAAACTCAGGAGGGCAAAAACCAAAGGGAAGAAAGAATTCAACCTTGAAGTCTGGGAAAAGGAGAACTCAAACACAATAAGTTAAAAAAAAATAATGAAAAGGCATAGAAATACTACATAAATGAAGGAACAAACTAGAAACACTGAAATCCAAATAAATGAAGAGTAAATAGGCAAACCACCTGAAAAAGAATTCAGAATAATGATAGTAAAGATGATTAAAAAAATCTTGAAAACAAAAAGGAGAAAATGCAAAAAATCAATTAACAAAGACCTAGAAGAATCAAAGCATAAACATACAGAGACAAACAACACAATTACTGAAATTAAAAATACTATAGAAGGAATCAGTAGCAGAATATCTAAGCAGAAGAACAAATCAGTGAGCTGGAAGATAAAATGGTGGAAATAACTTCTGAAGAGCAGAATAAAGTAAAAAGAATGAAAAGAACTGAGGATAGCCTCAGAAACCTCTGGGACAATATCAAACACGCCAATATTTGAATTATAGTGGTCCCAGAAGAAGAAGAGATAAAGAAAGGGTATGAGAAAATTTTTGAAAAGATTATAGATGAACATTTCCCCAACACAGAAAAGGAAATAATCAATCAAGTCCAAGAGGCACAAAGAGTCCCATATGGAATAAATCCAAAGAGAAACACACCAAGACACATACTAATCAAACTAACCAAGACTAAGCACAAAGAAGGAATATTAAAAACAGAAAGGGAGAATCAACAAGTAGCATACAAGGGAAACCCAATAAGCTTAACAGCTGATCTTTCAGCAGAAACTCTGCAGGCCAGAAGGGAATGGCAGGATATATTTAAAGTACTGAAAGGGAAAAATCTACAACCAAGATTACTGTACCCATCAAGGATCTCATTCAAAATTGATGGAGAAATAAAAAGCTTTTCAGAAAATAAAAAGTTAAGAGAATTCAGTACCACCAAACCAGCTTTACAATAAATGGTAAAGGGAACTATATAGTCAAGAAATACAAGAGAAGAAAAAAGATCTACAAAATCAACCCCAAACAATTAAGAAAATAACAATAGGAACATATATATCAATAATTATTCTAACTGTAAATGGATTAAAGCTCCAACCAAAAGAACAGACTGGCTGATTAGATATAAAAACAAGACCCATATATATGCTGTCTATAAGAAAACCACTTCAGACCTCAAGACACATATAGACTGAAAGTNCAATACACTGTATGTGTATGTTCTTATGCAACCCATACTATCTGAAATATTATCCATCTTCCCCAATTCTCAGAAGTGTATTAACCAGGAACTTTTTCTAAACTTTTTATATCTCCACAACAGTGCTGAACAAACCTTAGATTTTCAAGTATATATATTTGAAATATATATATTGAGTGAATGAATAGCACATGAAAGAATGAATTAATATTTTTCTGCACTTGCTCTTAGCCAAAAGACTGAGAAGCACTAATTATTGTTTTGGATTCTCAAGATTCTTGTCTGTCACGGGAGCATCAATATTAAAGTGCTTAATATATACTATTGTTCCTAAATTTTTGCTCTTAATTATAAAATTTCTCAGAGAAAATTATGTGGCTTTTCACAAGTAGCATAGACTCTTTGTTAATTTTCTCAGATTCTCTTTTAACATACAGGATATGGTAGAAACCAGCTTCCCTGGTGTCTCAGAGGATAAAGTGTCTGCCTGCAATGCAGGAGACCCGGGTTCGATCCCTGGGTTGGGAAGATCCCCTGGAGAAGGAAATGGCAACCCACTCCAGTATTCTGACCTGGAGAATCCCATGGACAGAGGAGCTTAGTGGTCTACAGTCCATGGGGTCGCAAAGAGTCGGACACGACTGAGCGACTTCACTTTCACTTTATGGTAGAAATGAGGAGTGTGCCACAGATAGAAACTGCTCTCTTCTGCTAATGAAAGTAAGAACATTTTCTTTCAAGAACGGTATTAAGATTTACACAAGATATTCTATGGGTGAAAGCTCTGTTTGTTTAATATATTGTATTGTCACGTACGGTTGTGAGAGCTGGATTGTAAAGAAGGTAGAACAGCAAAGAATTGATGCCTTCGAACTGTGGTGCTGGAAAAGACTCCTCAAAGTCCTTTGGACAACAAGAAGATCAAACCAGTCAATCTTAAGGGAGATCAACACAGAATATTCACTCGAAGGACCGACACTGAAGCTGAATCCGATGTCAAGAGCTGACACATTGGAAAGATCCCTGATGCTGGGAAAGACTGAGAGCAGCAGCAGAAGAGGCTGCCAGAGGATGATACGGCTAGATGGAATTACCACGCAATGGACATTAACTTGGGCAAACTTCAGGAGATGGTGAGGGACAGAGCAGCCTGGCATGCTGCAGTCCATGGTGTCACAAAGAGGTGGACATAACTGGGTGAGTGAACAGCAACAACAGTTGTCAAATATATGGGAAACAGAAGTACAAATATAAACAAATATCACCGATATACTGAGAAAGATGGTAGTTTGCATTGTTGAAATTTTCTTACATATATAAAAATGTATAATGTCAGTATTAACCTTATGATGGGATTTTTTTCAGGTGAGTTTAATTTCACATGTTATAAAATCAGAGCAGTCACCATATATTATTTGAAGACAGGCAAGAGTATCCCAGGAAGATGTTTTCTGTTAAGGACCACAGGTATCATTTCTGCAGTGATTTTTCACAATAAAATACTTTTGTTTATGAGAACACGATTTTGCATTTCTTTTGGAATTTGGCTGGTTTTCCACTTTGAGTATGTGATGCATCTAATAACACTGTGTGTTCTGTTAACTCTTTAACATTGTATAGAGTGATGCCCATAAAAGATGCGGTTTTGAATTCAAATTGGAATAAAGAAAGGAACTATCCTTTTTACAGTAAATATAGATAGACCAGGAGATAGTTGTTGAAAAAAGTGAGTGGTTGAGAGTGAGAAGAATATGAATTTAGAGATGACACTAATTTTACTACCACACATATTATAAAAATGTAGAGGACTGTATACTGGAAATAATTCTGTTTTCTTCACAGACACTACCTACTACGTGCACACCAAATATGTACAAAAATGCCCATAACACTAGTATTAATGATACTTAAATATCTGGAAATCATACAGATGTTCATCGGTACTAGAACAGAAAGTTGTATACTCACTGAATGAATTATGGCTATAAAAATATATAAACCATACCTGCATACCAAAACAAAATGTACTTCATAATATAATCTTGAGCTAAAAAAATTAGAATATAAAAATACAGGCTATATAATTCCATTTCTATATAGTTGAGAAAAACTGGCAAAAAGTAACCTTAAGTGTCAAATGTCAGGATAACAGTTACCTCTGGGAAAGATACAAAGGATAACAATTGGAAAGGAGATAAGAGTCTTCAAGAAAGCCGGCAATTTTTTATTTCTCTTTGCATTCTAATACCAATAAATGATTTTGTTAATGTATTTAAATTTATATTTTTATTATTCCTAGTCATTTTAAATAATTTTGCTGTTTATTGTCTTAAGAAATATTTGTTCATTTTAATCTCTTTTATTGCTATGCATGTTTCTGGATTCAGAAACTACAGACATAATTACATAGATAAAAACATAACCCCATAGAGCTTACATACTAATAAAAATAAACAAAATAAAATTAATACGTTACATCTTATAGTTATCAATATAGCAGAAAAAAGGCACAGAAGGGTGGTAGAGAAAGTCTGTCAGATGTGTTGTACTTTTAATAGGATTGTCCTGGGCCTGACTGAGAAGAGACATCTTGGCAAAGACCTGAAGAAGCAAGACACTGAGCTCTCAGATGTGTGGAATGAAGACAGTCTAGATAGATAGAATATCAAGTGTAAAGACCTAGGCAGAGAGATCAAGGGACTGAGTAACAGATGATGACTTTAGAGGAGTAATGATAGCCAGTACATACAAGTACAGTGAAAGCCTTAGGTTTTACTATGGATAATTTGGGAACCCATTTAGGGTTTTGTTTTCTTTGTTTTTTGTTTTGTTTTGTTTTGTTTTTTACAAAAGCCCAGTGGAATTTGTCTCTCATTGAAAAATATCACTTTGGCTACTTACCTGAAATTTGACTCAAACATAGAAAAGACAAGGCATGAGGAGCTGGGAACTATTACAAAGATATAAAAATAGGACAGAAAGATAATGGTGAATTAGACCAAAAAAAAAAAATGTAGTGGAGGAAAATGGTCAAATTCTGAATTTATTTTGAAGGTAAAATTGAAAAATAGTATTTGCTGACACACTGTATTTGAGATATGAAAGTAAGAGTAGTCAAGAAAGAATCTAGACATAATCACCTGATCAACAGGATTTGCTGTCATGGAACTGAAGTAGGAAAAGAGAGTTGAGGAGAAAATATAAGGATCTTGGATACAGACATACTGATTTTTAGATGCCACATAGACACTCACATAAAAGGATGAATAGATGAGAAGGAACTAACTGAGAAGGTGGAGACATAGAGTCAGTGAGCTAAGGGAAAGCAAGGAAAGTGTTTCAGGAAGAAATGATTGATAATGCATATCTAATATTCCAGAAAGAGATATAATATTTAATTTCTGTGATAGGTACTGCTTACACAGATTAAGATAAAACATTCATCATTTGTATTGAGTACCACAGTATTCTCAAGGGAGAGGCAGACTTCAGTAAGAGTGAGATGCCAAAAGTAGTGCTCTGAGAAAGTACCAAGATACAGAGCATTTTGATACTTGACCATGTAGTCTAAAGAAAGAAGAAAGGTCTAGAAAACAGATAAAGGTAGGTGATGGGTAGGAGAATCAAGGGTTTCTTTGAACGGTGGACACAAAAGGATAAAAGGCATCATAAAAGGAGGCCAGCAGCTTCCTCTTCACTCTTTTTTTTTTTTTT
>SJYV01009708.1:227626-237889 GCA_006410875.1 Neotragus pygmaeus | reverse complement strand
GGGGGAGGTGGGTGTGGGGGTGCAGTGTGCGTGTGTGTCTCAATACACTGTGTGTGTATGTTCTTATGTAACCCATACTATCTGAAATATTATCCATCTTCCCCAATTCTCAGAAGTGTATTAACCAGGAACTTTTTCTAAACTTTTTATATCTCCACAACAGTGCTGAACAAACCTTAGATTTTCAAGTATATATATTTGAAATATATATATTGAGTGAATGAATAGCACATGAAAGAATGAATTAATATTTTTCTGCACTTGCTCTTAGCCAAAAGACTGAGAAGCACTAATTATTGTTTTGGATTCTCAAGATTCTTGTCTGTCACGGGAGCATCAATATTAAAGTGCTTAATATATACTATTGTTCCTAAATTTTTGCTCTTAATTATAAAATTTCTCAGAGAAAATTATGTGGCTTTTCACAAGTAGCATAGACTCTTTGTTAATTTTCTCAGATTCTCTTTTAACATACAGGATATGGTAGAAACCAGCTTCCCTGGTGTCTCAGAGGATAAAGTGTCTGCCTGCAATGCAGGAGACCCGGGTTCGATCCCTGGGTTGGGAAGATCCCCTGGAGAAGGAAATGGCAACCCACTCCAGTATTCTGACCTGGAGAATCCCATGGACAGAGGAGCTTAGTGGTCTACAGTCCATGGGGTCGCAAAGAGTCGGACACGACTGAGCGACTTCACTGTCACTTTATGGTAGAAATGAGGAGTGTGCCACAGATAGAAACTGCTCTCTTCTGCTAATGAAAGTAAGAACATTTTCTTTCAAGAACGGTATTAAGATTTACACAAGATATTCTATGGGTGAAAGCTCTGTTTGTTTAATATATTGTATTGCACGTACGGTTGTGAGAGCTGGATTGTAAAGAAGGTAGAACAGCAAAGAATTGATGCCTTCGAACTGTGGTGCTGGAAAAGACTCCTCAAAGTCCTTTGGACAACAAGAAGATCAAACCAGTCAATCTTAAGGGAGATCAACACAGAATATTCACTCGAAGGACCGACACTGAAGCTGAATCCGATGTCAAGAGCTGACACATTGGAAAGATCCCTGATGCTGGGAAAGACTGAGAGCAGCAGCAGAAGAGGCTGCCAGAGGATGATACGGCTAGATGGAATTACGACGCAATGGACATTAACTTGGGCAAACTTCAGGAGATGGTGAGGGACAGAGCAGCCTGGCATGCTGCAGTCCATGGTGTCACAAAGAGGTGGACATAACTGGGTGAGTGAACAGCAACAACAGTTGTCAAATATATGGGAAACAGAAGTACAAATATAAACAAATATCACCGATATACTGAGAAAGATGGTAGTTTGCATTGTTGAAATTTTCTTACATATATAAAAATGTATAATGTCAGTATTAACCTTATGATGGGATTTTTTTCAGGTGAGTTTAATTTCACATGTTATAAAATCAGAGCAGTCACCATATATTATTTGAAGACAGGCAAGAGTATCCCAGGAAGATGTTTTCTGTTAAGGACCACAGGTATCATTTCTGCAGTGATTTTTCACAATAAAATACTTTTGTTTATGAGAACACGATTTTGCATTTCTTTTGGAATTTGGCTGGTTTTCCACTTTGAGTATGTGATGCATCTAATAACACTGTGTGTTCTGTTAACTCTTTAACATTGTATAGAGTGATGCCCATAAAAGATGCGGTTTTGAATTCAAATTGGAAGAAAGAAAGGAACTATCCTTTTTACAGTAAATATAGATAGACCAGGAGATAGTTGTTGAAAAAAGTGAGTGGTTGAGAGTGAGAAGAATATGAATTTAGAGATGACACTAATTTTACTACCACACATATTATAAAAATGTAGAGGACTGTATACTGGAAATAATTCTGTTTTCTTCACAGACACTACCTACTACATGCACACCAAATATGTACAAAAATGCCCATAACACTAGTATTAATGATACTTAAATATCTGGAAATCATACAGATGTTCATCGGTACTAGAACAGAAAGTTGTATACTCACTGAATGAATTATGGCTATAAAAATATATAAACCATACCTGCATACCAAAACAAAATGTACTTCATAACATAATCTTGAGCTAAAAAAATTAGAATATAAAAATACAGGCTATATAATTCCATTTCTATATAGTTGAGAAAAACTGGCAAAAAGTAACCTTAAGTGTCAAATGTCAGGATAACAGTTACCTCTGGGAAAGATACAAAGGATAACAATTGGAAAGGAGATAAGAGTCTTCAAGAAAGCCGGCAATTTTTTATTTCTCTTTGCATTCTAATACCAATAAATGATTTTGTTAATGTATTTAAATTTATATTTTTATTATTCCTAGTCATTTTAAATAATTTTGCTGTTTATTGTCTTAAGAAATATTTGTTCATTTTAATCTCTTTTATTGCTATGCATGTTTCTGGATTCAGAAACTACAGACATAATTACATAGATAAAAACATAACCCCATAGAGCTTACATACTAATAAAAATAAACAAAATAAAATTAATACGTTACATCTTATAGTTATCAATATAGCAGAAAAAAGGCACAGAAGGGTGGTAGAGAAAGTCTGTCAGATGTGTTGTACTTTTAATAGGATTGTCCTGGGCCTGACTGAGAAGAGACATCTTGGCAAAGACCTGAAGAAGCAAGACACTGAGCTCTCAGATGTGTGGAATGAAGACAGTCTAGATAGATAGAATATCAAATGTAAAGACCTAGGCAGAGAGATCAAGGGACTGAGTAACAGATGATGACTTTAGAGGAGTAATGATAGCCAGTACATACAAGTACAGTGAAAGCCTTAGGTTTTACTATGGATAATTTGGGAACCCATTTAGGGTTTTGTTTTCTTTGTTTTTTGTTTTGTTTTGTTTTGTTTTTTACAAAAGCCCAGTGGAATTTGTCTCTCATTGAAAAATATCACTTTGGCTACTTACCTGAAATTTGACTCAAACATAGAAAAGACAAGGCATGAGGAGCTGGGAACTATTACAAAGATATAAAAATAGGACAGAAAGATAATGGTGAATTAGACCAAAAAAAAAAAATGTAGTGGAGGAAAATGGTCAAATTCTGAATTTATTTTGAAGGTAAAATTGAAAAATAGTATTTGCTGACACACTGTATTTGAGATATGAAAGTAAGAGTAGTCAAGAAAGAATCTAGACATAATCACCTGATCAACAGGATTTGCTGTCATGGAACTGAAGTAGGAAAAGAGAGTTGAGGAGAAAATATAAGGATCTTGGATACAGACATACTGATTTTTAGATGCCACATAGACACTCACATAAAAGGATGAATAGATGAGAAGGAACTAACTGAGAAGGTGGAGACATAGAGTCAGTGAGCTAAGGGAAAGCAAGGAAAGTGTTTCAGGAAGAAATGATTGATAATGCATATCTAATATTCCAGAAAGAGATATAATATTTAATTTCTGTGATAGGTACTGCTTACACAGATTAAGATAAAACATTCATCATTTGTATTGAGTACTACAGTATTCTCAAGGGAGAGGCAGACTTCAGTAAGAGTGAGATGCCAAAAGTAGTGCTCTGAGAAAGTACCAAGATACAGAGCATTTTGATACTTGACCATGTAGTCTAAAGAAAGAAGAAAGGTCTAGAAAACAGATAAAGGTAGGTGATGGGTAGGAGAATCAAGGGTTTCTTTGAACGGTGGACACAAAAGGATAAAAGGCATCATAAAAGGAGGCCAGCAGCTTCCTCTTCACTCTTTTTTTTTTTTTTGCTGCATGCTTTATTTTATTTTATTTTTACTTTATTTTACTTTACAATACTGTATTGGTTTTGGCATACATTGACATGAATCTGCCACGGGTGTACATGTGCTCCCCAACATGAACCCCCCTCCCCCCTTCCGCCCCACATCATCCCTCTGGATCATCTCCATGCACGAGCCCCAAGCACCCTGCATCCTGCATTGAACATAGATTGGCGATTTGTTTCTTACATGATAGTATACATGTTTCAATGCCATTCTCCCAAATCATCCCACCCTCTCCTTCTCCCTCAGAATTCAAAAGTCTTCTCTACACATCTGTGTCTCTTTTGCTGTCTTGCATACAGGGTCATCATTACAATCTTTCTAAATTCCATATGTATGTATTAGTATACTGTATTGGTGTTTTTCTTTCTAGCTTACTTCACTCTGTATAATTGGCTCCAGTTTCATCCATCTCATTAGAACTGATTCAAATGTATTCTTTTTAATAGTTGAGTAATACTTCAATGTATTTCACCACATTAACAAATTGAAAAATAAAAGACATGTAATTATCTCAATAGATGCAGAGAAGGCCTTTGACAAAATTCAGCATCCATTTATGATAAAAACTCTCCAGAAAGCACAATAGAAGGAACATACCTCAACATAATAAAAGCTATATATGACAAACCCACAGCAAACATTATCCTCAATGGTGAAAAATTGAAAGCATTTCCCCTAAAGTCAGGAATAAGACAAGGGTGCCTACTTTCCTCTTCACTCTTACCATTACTGACAGGTAGGCTAGAGGTTGGGGGTGGGAGTCAAAAGCACAGGGCTTTCAGATGCCTCAGTCTCTCCTGTCTATTCTCATAGGCATTCTTCCTTTCATAGACTTTCCTGTAGTTGTCTCTACTCCATTTAAAAATATAGCTTCATTCTGTTCATTCTCCTAAACCCAGTTTAGTTATTAATTCCTCTAGGAATACTTCCTTCAACCTATCCAGACATGCCCAATATGAACTGTGCCAGGAGCCAGCATGAGGAATCCTGCCCATGACAAGGTCATGCGGAAGGAAGCCTGGCATACACAAGGATATGATCAAGCTTCAGGGGTTCCCCCTGATATTTCCTGAGCATCCACCCCCTCTGCCAAAAAAAATAAGAATCTGCCAGCGTTTGTACTCTGCTTTTCCACTCTTCTGATATCCTCTGGGAAAAAGTCAAATCAAGGCTTTAGTCTTCTGCATTTGAAAGGGATGTTTCAGTTCAACCCCCTCTGATAGCTCTCTAGTTTGCCTAAACAGGTTCCTCAGACTTCTTACAGCTTGTGAATTGCTTACAGCCTCTAACCGTGAGAGGGACAAACCTTAAAAGTATCTTAAAGAAACAGAGCCTTTTTTCTAAAGAGTTAAAAATCATATTGGTGACAGGTTTTCACTGCTGACTCAATGACTGCTGCCAGGCCTCCATATTCTTTATCTTTTAGGACACCTGGAAGGATGTTGAGCAATATAAACATAAACGGGATATGGGAAAAGAGATATAGTAGTTTTGATGTTAGCAACAGTAGACTTTTTGAGTTAACTGCTTCTCTATTGTTGTAAATCACTATACTCCTTTTGCTTGCTATAAGTTGCTGTATCTTTGCTTTGTAAGAATGCAACTTTATTTAGTGGTTTTTTGAGAGTGGCACCAGACCTTGGGAAGATCAACACAAATAAGTCTTCTGGTTGACAAACCCTTATCAGAAAAAGGCTGTAAAACGTTAATTGGCCCTTTTGGGCTGGAAGATGATGTAAATCACCTAAGACTTGTGTATATAATTAGGTATGCAGAGAGAAAAGCCTGGTTTTGATAAGAGTCCGGGCTGCTAACACTGCATAATTTTGTATTACCCATTGATCTCTATGTACAATCAAAAAGGTACAAAAGGCCTCTCCAGACAATAGGAGTTGGAGCTAGTCACTGGACTAGTTTCCCCGGTGTCTCTCTCTCCTTCTCCTCTTCACTCTAATTTCAGGCTGAATTCTCATCTGGAGCGGGTGGCCCACCATGACTACTTACTTGTCCTGGCTTTTAAGATCCGTAAAAGAGAGAACCCAAGGCTGGGCACTTTCTGATATTCAGCCGGACGCTGGTGGCCCCACGTAGATGGTGCAAGTTCCTTGTCTGGAACTTTATTGGTCTTTCCTGTAACCCAAGTTATCCAGCATTCTTTCTCCACTTAATTTTCCTATTACACTATTTTTCCTGATCTAATCTTATATTTCTATATTAATAAATAAATAAGTCTTTCTTCGTCAATGCTGTCCCCGCTTCAAATTCCCTGGACCTGCCAGGGTTGGACCCTGGCAGTACTGTATCACTTTTCTCGGTTTCTATATCATAAATCATAGTAGTCATTTATTTCTGTGTCTTTCCCATTCGATGGTTATCTATTGAACATGCTTGAAAACTGTTTTATACTGCACCACCAATACTAAGCACATAATAGGCCACTTTTTGAATGGAAAAAAAAAATCATTCTCAGTAATTTTAATTAAAAAAGATATACTTGGATTTTCAATGAAGCTAGTGTAGCTGTGTAAGAATCTGTTAGATAACATTCAAATTTACCAGCATAAATATGGGAAAAGAAGAGCTAACTAAAGAAGAGTCACAACTAATATCTCATCCTAAACTTTAATGCAAGGTTAACAGGAAAAATCCGTTTCTATGTGTGTTCTGTCTTTGACAACATAGAGAGAATGAGGATGGAGGGAAGAATTGCCTTTAAACTGGATAATTAAACTAAATATCAACCATAGGCAAGCTGAGTTCAAGACAAATGGAGACATAATATGAAGGCAATGACTAATAAATAAGCCAACACACTTAGTCTAGGCATTTGGTATCCAAGGATACTAATAGATTCCCATTAACAAAATTATTTATGTACATAGTGATTTACTAGTATTCATATGTTGTACTCTAGTCTTTGAAATACTATGCCATTACCTGGACCTTATTCCATCTAATTGTTCAAACAGTTGTCTGAGTAATGTATTCTTATTTCTAGTCTACAGATGAGAGCAGCAGCCATACCTGACTTGCCATAAGTCCTGCGTAAGCTAAGAAGAATTGATGCTTTTGAACTGTGGTATTGGAGAAGACTCTTGACAGTCCCTTGGACTGCAAGGAAATCCAACCAGTCCATCCTAAAGGAGCTCAGTCCTGGGTGTTAATTGGAAGGACTGATGTTGAAGCTGAAACTCCAATACTTGGGCCACTTGATGTGAAGAGCAGACTCATTTGAAAAGCTCCTGATGCTGGGAAAGATTGAGGGCAGGAGGAGAAGGGGAAAACAGAGGATGAGATGGTTGGATGGCATCACCAACTCAATGGACATGAGTTTGGGTAGACCCTGGGAGTGGTGATGGACAGGGAGGCATGGTGTGCTACAGTTCATGAGGTTGCAAAGAGTTGGACACCACTGAGCAACTGAACTGAACTGAAGCTAAGAAGAAGATCTAAGACTTGAAAACACATCTTCTGAATCCAAAGTCAGAACCCTTTCCGTGGACAGTAAAACTGGAAAATGCATGCTCAGAAACACATTTGAGAAAGAATAATTGTTGAGAATTAATGAAAAAATGGGAGTTGTTGTTATTTAGTCTCTAAGTGGTATCTGACTCTTTGTGACCCTGTGGACTGTAACCCACCAGGCTCCTCTGTCCATGGAGCTCTCCAGGCAGAAGTTCTGGAGTGGGTTACCATTTCCTTCTCCAGGGGAATCTTCTCAACCCAAGGATTGAGCCTGTGGCTCCTAAATTGGCAAGTGGACTCTTTACCACTGAGCTACCAGGGAAGCCCCTAGTAGATCTGTATCCATGTATTAAAACACTATCATCCCAAACACTGGGGATTATTTCAGTGGGAACTTACAACAAGCTGAGAAGTACCATCTAATACACAAATTTAATGTTATGGAAAAAACCTTTATTAGAGTGGAAAAATAAAGTTGGAAGAAAAAAAATGTATTCACTACTTATTTCATTTCAACTTCTAATCAGGATCTTCTTGGTGGCATTTAAGATTCTACACCAATTACAACACAGTGATTAAAAGTCTCAAAATTGTCACAGTGTAAAAAAATTACAGTAAGCAGCATAAAATTACAATTTATTATAGGGGCAGGCATTTTCACAACAACTTGTAAAAACATTTAAGGGTTACCTTCTTACAGAATTCTATTTCTGAACTTATATTTTTTTTCACTCCATTTTTCCCCCCTTTTGTTTTATAAGCACTATAAATTTGGTATGAAATTTACTGGACATAGCAAAGCTGGATGAGTGCTTCCTTGGATGATGGAATAAGTCTGCTTGAGTAATTCTTGCTGGTACCTGGAGAATATGGGAGAGACACAAATATTCAAGGGTCAGTATATATATTAATGTTCAAAAAGGAGAAAGAGTTAGATATTGAAAGCTGAAGATTTAAAGTCGATAATTTTGATGCCAAACCCAAGAAGGATTCAAAAGCACTGGTAAACAGTTGCTTTGAGGGCATGAGGAAACAGAATAAAATTACCTAATGCTGGTTTATTAAAAATAAACACTCAATATTATTCTCTATTATTGATTATATACTTTCTTTTCTGCTTGAAGTGGAGAATGCCATAGATATAATGAATGTGAAAAAGGTATTTAATAATTTATCTCAATATACCTTTGTGGATAATATGAAGCTGATTAAACAATCACTCTTAGTGAGTGTTGTATACTGGAGTAAGGGGAAAACTGCAGGAAATGCTGCTAGAATGCATAAGTATCCATTCTTGCACATACCCTGTAGGTCTAAAATATATCAGAGGAGGAATGTATCCCAGTGTTGAACTAAATGATTTATATAATAAATGCTGACTCACTTCCTTCTGGAAAGAGCTGAAACAGATTTTCACGTGATTTTCATATTTAACACTGATTGGTCTCCTGCAATTAACAGCATTTGATCAAACCTAAGTGACTGGGAAAATCACCTAAATGGTATTGAGTTGGGCATAGCTGCATTTCCAGGCACACTGTTATTCTGTCCTCTGTAGTATAATAAAATAATTAAACATAATTCCAATTTCCTTCAAAATGATAAACAACAAATGTAAGAGGAAAGAAAGGAAAAAAAAAACAACAGAAATAAACCTTCCATTTTTTAGCATGGCATATTCTTGATATAAGCACAGCTGTTGCTGCCAGCAAAACCAATTATAAATGCAAGTAAACTCATTTTTCCCCACAAATAATATTTTCATTAATTTCACAGTATTACAGGAATTAATCACATTGTACTAGATCCTTTGGCACGTCAAACAAAGCTAGCCTTCTTAAGTAGATTATGGACCACAGCAATGTTGAGTATTATTCTTTATGTTATGATGAATTATGAGTTTTCCCTTATTCGTTTATATATTTGACATCATCACTATAATTGGCATCTTTCCTGTAAGAGTAAGAAGATGAAGGCACATGGCAAAACTGACCATCTTAAAATGAGTGAATGATACTATATTTACTCACAAAATATCTATGAAATTCAAAATCTTTCAGTGGTAAGAAAATGAATCTTTGAACTCAGGGCAGTCAGGTTCAAAGTTCTTCTCATTCAAGACTGTGCAACTTTTGATAAGCTACATAATTACATAATTTATTTTCATCCTCCTACTTTGTAACAGAAAGAAAAGAGAAGGAAAGAAAGGAGAAAAAATGGTTCTTGAACACTGAAATGTTTTCCATCTATTTTCTCTTTTTTGTTTTGCTTTGTTCTTTTTGTGTAATAAAGAAATCGTTTGTAGAGAATAAAATGAAAAGAATATAACTTATTAGAGGTTTGATGACAGTTGAAAGATTGTGGAAAGTGGAAAATGAAACATCCAGAGAAATAGAATGTTTCAGCAGGAATGAAGACCTAGTTGAGATTGTTGATAATTTGTTGATCATTTATAGCTGTAAATATCCTCAGTTGAAATACTCTCAGCCCAGGTATCAGCAAAATGATGCAGATAGTTAAGTTATCTAGGATTAGGGATTTGTTGTGTGATGACAGGAAAGGACAAAAAGGAAAGTGGATTTAAAATTTTGACAAGAGAGTGAGTGATGTGACAGAGTTTGACTCAGAATTGTTAACATGGGACTCCCCTGGAGTCCAGTGGTTAAGACTTCGCCTTCCAATGCAGAGGTGCTCAAGTTCAATCACTGGTTGGGGAGCTAAGATTCCACATGCCTCTTGAACAAAATACCAAAACATAAAACAAATAATATTTTAACAAATTCAATAAAGACTTTAAAAATCATTCACATCAAAAAAAATTAAAGAAAAATCTGTTAATGCAAAAAATTAGGTATCCACATGAATTTAGTATACAGTTGTAATGGGCATGGGATCAGCAAGAAATTTAGAAAACAATAGAAAACTTAGGTGATAAAGAAAAATGTCTAAATTTTTTTTTTTTTTTTTTTTTTTGAGGGAACAGTGGAAAAACAGGTTTCAGTATG
>SJYV01009708.1:202644-227572 GCA_006410875.1 Neotragus pygmaeus | reverse complement strand
AAAACAATAGAAAACTTAGGTGATAAAGAAAAATGTCTAAATTTTTTTTTCTTTTTTTTTTTTTAGGGAACAGTGTAACAACAGGATTCAGTCAGTATGCAATCATCTAGTCCAGCTAAAATATATTGAAAAGTCATGCTCTTTCAGATGTTCAGGAAACTGAGATGCTGATTTTTTCACAAGACCTCCATATAAATTTTGAAGTCACATATGATGGCTGGTGTTTCCATGGGGGAAAAAAATAAAAGACTGTAAACAATATTCCAAATTTGTTGAAGAATAAAAAAATACATAAAGGAGTTATGGTGAAAGTGAGGGTGATTTAGGCAAGTTGCACAACTCACAAAGAAGAGGGGATTTTACAAGAGAATAGCATTGTAATCGGAGAAGGCAATGGCAGCCCACTCCAGTACTCTTGCCTGGAAAATCCCATGGGCAGAGGAGCCTGGTAGGCTGCAGTCCATGGGGTTGCTAAGAATTGTTCACGACTAAGCGACTTCACTTTCACTTTCATGCATTGGAGAAGGAAATGGCAATCCACTCCAGTGTTCTTGCCTGGAGAATCCCAGGGATGGGGGAGCTTGGTGGGCTGCCATCCATGTGGTCGCACAGAGTCAGACTCGACCGAAGTGACTTAGTAGCAGCAGCGGCATTGTAATGCTTTAAATCTGGTGTAGGTCAGGAGGAGGATTTCAAATACACATAAACATACAATGCATGTAGTATGAGGAAATTTACGTTTTCAACTGGAGGGAGGTGCATTTCACTGGATCTTCATCTGAGGATCAGGTTTTAGATAAGACAAAGGAAATCTTTAGTTAAAAGGTTGAAACAAAAGACTAGTAATTATGGATCAGGTTTGTTTTGAAACAAAGGGTTTCTCTGGTGGCTCAGATGGTAAATAATCTGCTTGCAATGCAGGAGACCCAGTTTGATCCCTGGGTCTTGAATATCCCCTGGAATAGGGAATGACAACTCCAGTATTCTTGCCTGGAAAGTTCCATGGACAGAGCAGCCTGGTGGGCTACAGTCCATGGGGTTGCAAAAAATCAGACATGATTGAGTGTCTAATACTTCACTTTTCACTAAGAGAAGAAACATTAAAAGAGGCCTATCTATATGAAAATACTGTCAGAAGAAAAGGCATTCTGTTTTGCCAGGAGAAAAATGGTCCTTGTGGTTTCAGTTACAAAATACACCTAGTAGGGGGAGGAATCTTTAAGACCACAAAACGTCAACTACAGTCTAAAAAGAAATTGGCCATAAGTGGCAGGTCCAATTGATCACAAGTCATATACCTTTTCAAATATACATGCATTCTAGCAGTGAGCACCGTTTTAGATATATATTATTATTTAAATAACAACAGCAAAACTTGGGATCTCTGTGTGCTGATTAAGCACAGAATTTGAAATCAAAAAAATTTAATATCTATCATCTTTGGCACTTTCCAGCTTTGAAAACTAGCAATTTCATATTTTCTCTCAGGCTCAGTGTCCTCATCTCCAAACTTAAGGGGAGGGCATACAAAAAAGTTATTTATCCAAGGTCAAATAACTAGCAAGCATGTAAGACATTGAAACTAGATTTGCTAAAGTTAATGTTCTTTCTGTTCTGCTATATTACCATCACCTATGGTTAAACATCTAGAAAAACCGATAAAAAATTCACGATTCATATGCTGGGTTTGGGAAATTCAGACAAGATTTATGTTAGTGCTTATCTCCACCAGCTGTCTTTAAATTACAAGGCTAAACACAGGCAACAGTTTGCTTGGATTTTCCATTTTGGTTACTTGAAACATATTGCAGGAAGCTTCTGTACCTTGGTTTAAAGCACACTGTAGTCAGTGGCAAAGACTAACTGTTCTCTGCAAAAAATCTAAACAAGTACTAGGCATTTCTTCAGTTTTCAATCAACTGTGCTGCATTTTTAAAACATAGTTTAAGTAATAGCAAAACTAAAAACATGGCAGAATGCAAAGTAAGAGATAGGCCGGGCCACTTTGCCACCACAAACGGAAACAGATGGAGAATCATGTAACTAGGAAAAATCAGAGCCAGCCTGAAAGTGTAGATGAGCCAGCCTGATGAGAGTAGTGCCAGTGAAGAACACAGACAGATTGCTAAGCTCTACCGGGGCAGCAACAAGGTATGGGAGATGGGCTGAAGGCGACGAGTCACTGTCTGGGATTTTCCAGTAACAGAGGCAAAGAAAGGCAGAGTATACTAATGAAAGAGACACTACACAACACCTGTGTTACATCTTCTGAACTGAAGGTCTCCCCTCCCTGGTACTCATGAATGATGCTGCAAATGTCCCACTCCTGTTCCTTAGTGAATATCTGCAGTAAACCAAAATGTCAGTAAAACTGCATGACTCTAAAGATCTGGAACCTCTCGATATATCCCCATTTCCCAATAAACAACTCTCAACTAGTATTGGTAATTTTTTTTCTCTATACTTTCGGCATAACATACCAGCCTGCCATTTTAACTGTTTAAGGTTACTACAAAGACAGAAGAAGTCAACATGTATTTGCAGGCAATTAACTGAATTATTCCTAGAGAAGGATATGGCAACCCACTCCAGTATTCTTACCTGGAGAATCCCATAGACAGAGGAGCCTGGCAGGCTATAGTCCATGGGGCTGCAAAGAGTTGGACACGACTGAGCTACTAACACACATAATTGAATCATCATGTATTTAAATACATGCTTCTAACCTTAGTTTTTTCTACTGGAAAAGTACTAAACAAACTTAACCAAAAAGACACTTACATGAAGGATGAAAATCATCATCATCATCACCATGTAAAGCAATTCCCAAAGGCAAATACAGATTCAGTCTCTGCCTCAAATAGCATACAACCAACTTCCTAATCAGAAAGCTCTTTCTCAAAAACTACAGATAACAATTGATTCTTCCTTCTCCGTGGAATATGACATGAATAGCCTTCTATTCTTTTTTGCTGGGAGCCAGTGTGAGGAACTCCGCCTGTGGCAAAGGTCATGAGGAAGGAGGCTTCGGCATACGAAAAGGTGGGGTCAAGCCTCAGGAAACCCCCTGTTCCCGAGCATCTACCCCCCCCAAAACCAGAGTCTGCCTTCTTTACTGTTTTATGCTCTCACCTATACCTCTGACGTTACAGGGGGCTCTCCCCCATCACCTATCTTGGAGAAGGAGTTAACCTTCAGCTTCAGTTAACAAAAATTCCTGGGAGTGACAAGGGTGTCTCAGGTCAAACCTCTCTGCTGGCAGACTAGCTTGTGTGACAGGATTATCCACACTCTTGCTACTACTTACATGATTGTTTACAACCTCTCAACCATAAACAGCATAGAGAGTTTGGAGTATTTTGAAAGTCTTAGTTAGCATTGGGTTTTTCTAAAGATAAAAATCATGTTGGTGAAGGGTTTTTCATTTATTGGGCCAATGTTTGCTGCTAAATCCCCTGCCCTTATACATGTTAATGAATATATAACTAGCATATAGGTGAAATAAGTATTAACCGTTAAGATTATTTATGTTAACCTTAGGTTAGTAAATTTCTTTCTTAATTGTAACCCACTACACCCTCACCCTATAGGAAGGCAACTTTATCTGGTACCTTCAGAGGGTGGTGCCTGGTTTAAGAAAAATCACCCCTGGAAAATAAGTTTCTGGTTGACTGACCGTTATCAGAAAAGAAAGGATCATAAAATATCAGCAGGCCCCATGGCCAGAAGATGATGTAAAACCCCTAAGACCTTTCTGTATACATTTATATGAAACACCTGACTTTGATAAAGGTCAGGACTGCTGACCCCCGTGTGACTTTAAAATTTCCATTTGTCTCTATGTGTAACAAAAGGTATATAAGCAAACCTGAAAATAAAGAAAATGGATCAGTTCCTGGAAAGACTGACTCCCCCATGTCATTCTTTCTTGTTCTCCCTTTTTCTGGCTGAATTCCCATCTGGAGCGTGGGTGCTCACCAAGCATGCTAATTTTGCCCTGGCTTTTAAGATCCATGCGAGAGGGAGCCCAAGGAGGGGCATCCTCCACTATTCAACTGGGTGCTGGTGGCCCATGTAGGTGGTGCAAGCTTCTTGTCTCAAAGCTTTATTGGTATTCCATGTAAACCAAGTTATTCAGCGTCTTTTTCTCCACTAATTTTCCTACTATATTATTCCTTTCGAATCTCTCTTTATACTTCTAATTAAATAGATTTTTCCTAGGATGCCAACTCCACTTCCACTTCAAATTACCCTGGATTCACCATGGCTGGATCCTGGCACTTTTTCATCTAAGTTGTATAATGTTTGGGTTGCTTTCATTTCCAACTCCTTTGATTATAGAACTAAAGTTTCTACTTCCCAGTGACCACAAAGAACTTAAGCAAAATATTCCTTGATGGTTTATTACACTGTTCTATAGAGTCTATTCCACTATTGTGCCATAAGTGTTAGTTTCAAGTAATATTGATCTTTAGCCCTTTTGCTAATTACAGAGAAAGTTAACAATGACCACATAGCACTGTTTTAAAGTTGTCAACTGATGTATAATCAAATTTGAACTTTGTTTAGACCAAGAGAGGAGAAGAATTGATACACTTAATTGATTTTGTTATAACATTTTTAAAAAGCCAAATCACTTTAAAACAGCAATTTACTTTTTTTCTTTAAATTTGATTTTTTGATTATTTACAGCTAACAGATGACCTTTCCTCCTACTTTACAGAGAAAGTGGGATCATAAAACTTAAAATACAATTTTTTGTTTCCATATATATAAATAGATATGCTTTTAAAACCCTATTTACATTTCATCTCAAATGAATAAGTCAAATCTTTTTTTAGATCTAAAATAATTTTTTACATCTTACTTAAGACTTTTCTCTATAATTTATCCTATCTCATGTATCTTATAGCCATCCCAGGTGGAGAGAGTGGTAAAGAATCTGCCTGCCAAAACAGGAGACACAGAGATGTGGGTTCTATCCCTGGGCTGGGAAGATCCCCTGCAGTAGGAAATGGCACCCCACTCCAGTATTCTTGCCTGGAAAATACCATGGGCAGAGGAGTCTGGTAGGCTACAGTCCATGGGGATGCAAAGAGTTGGACACGACTGAAAGCACTGAGCATGTATCTTAAAGTTTCTATTTTTTTCTTCCCAATTGTTTTTCAGTTTATATAAACATGACCAAAGTGTCTTTATCCCAAATGTCTTCCCAACTTTGGAACTCATCTTGACATATGTTAAATTATAACCTACAGTTATGAAAATAGTATGTTAATAGAATAGTAACTGATTCTAAGAAAAAAGAAATTCTAAGAAGATATATACATTTAATTTAAAACACAAAGGACCTGGAAACAGTATTGCAACTTGAAGTGCAATAAAAGTATATTGTTTAACTTCACATCATACAAAACCTAAATGGATAAATTGTTAGAGAAAATATCTGAAGAAATATATGAAAGTGAATAGAGGTTCTTTACTGAAGGAATTTTCCTAACATAGCACATAGGCTATTTGACCTTATACACTACATTTCAGTAACATTTAATAAAAGGATGGGTTCAACACAAATAAAAATTAACTTGGAAATATCTATACCAAAAATGTTTATCTTTCCATACATATTTTATGATGTTATGAATTAAAACTATCTTTTTTAACAACTGTGCAGAGGAAGTGAGGCTTTTAAAAAAGATACTTTTCTGGAGACTGTGAATAGACTATTCGCCACTATCAGGCATATACAACACTTGATATGCATATGGTTTTCAACAATTTGGAATGATTATACAATTTCATTTCTCATTTTTATATCAACTTCTAAATTCAGTAGGCAACTGATAGAACTGTCATATATCATTTTTATTTAGGCTGTTTTGTTTACTGAACTCATTGTCTCAGTGTCTTTTCTAAACCCTGCAAAAAAAGCTATGCTTCATTATTCAATAAATAATTTTGTGAACTTTAATATTATCTGCTTAAAGGAAATGAACTCTTTGTTCTTTATCTTTGTTCTTTATCTCTGTTGTGCATAAAGTGAAGACAGTGTTTTTCTAAGGACAGTATTTCTACTGGTAATAATCTGTTTTACACATCATAATAACAACAAGAATAGACCTACTGGGATAATTTCTCTATGAGAAAATATCCATAAACAGTGTCCAGTTTCCTTGGAAGAAAACACAAGCCATAAAATGTGCTATTTCATTTATAATAATTCATCAATTCATCAGCATAAGATTATAAGTCAAGCATTATTACAATAAACTGGAAATAGAAGACTCAATAGTTCATTTTCTGTGTGATTTTTAAAGTCTAATTGACAGGCTGATATCAAGTAAACAAGTAAATATACAGCATGTGCATGTGAGCATACTCAGTTATGTCCAACTCTTTGTGACCCATGGACTGTAGCCTGCCAGGTTCCTCCACCCATGGGATTTCCCAGGTGAGAATACTGGAGTGGGTTGCCATACTCTCTTCTCCAGGGGATCTTTCCAACCCAGGGATCTAACCCTCATATCCTGTGTCTCCTGCTTTGCCAAACAGACTCTTTAACACTGCACCACCTTGAAGCACAGTAAATCAGGTGATAAAATGAAAGCTAAAAGAAAGAAAAGCTGACAATGAGATAGGAAAAGGGAAGTCATTTTAAGTAGGATAGTCAAGGAAGGTGTCATTCAAAATAGGCCATTTGAATAAATACTTGAAAGGTGAGAGCAGGTCATGAATGTGTTTCAACAGAGTGCAAGTAACTGCAAAGACTCATAGGAAGAAAATTCCTTGATGAGTTTACAGAACAAAATGAGTCTGCGGGCACGAGTGGAATGAAAGATAATGAACTTGACAGTCAAGGTCAGAGAGGTCATCAGGCTTGCAGGAGAGAAAGGTGGTTAGACTTTGAAAATCATTCTGAGAATTAAATTGTCTTCTTTTGTACTCTGAGCGGAGGAGTTCACAATTGGGATTGTTCAATTTTATCACTCTGGCTATTCTGTTTAGAGAATGAAGTGTAAGGAAGCAGGACAAGGGTGGAAATTACCACAATAACCCCTATGAGACATGATGGTTATATGGACCAAGCTGGAAGGTAGTGAGAAAGCCACCTTCGAGATATTTTTGAAGCTATGTTGATAGACCAATTGCGATTTGAAAGACTGTAGAAACGGTAACTGGAAACATTTTGACCTGAACAACAGGTTGGATTTGCAAAATCATCCAATGTCCAGAATTTCATTTGAATCTTTAAAATAGAAATCTACTGTGGTATTAAATTATAAATTACATGCAAATATATGCAAATATGAGAATAGATTATGGAGTTATCAATTTATTTTTCTATGCATATTAGATTATAATGCAATCTGGCTATTAAATATACTGGAATTTATAGAAACATAGTTTACTGGTTTTCTAAGTAGATTTTCTGAAATTATTAGGTTGTGATCATGTAAGCACATGTGTATTTTCCAAATTTTCACACAAAAAATTTTATTTGTACCTTGAAAGTGAAGTCACTTAGTCATGTTTGACTCTTAGTGACCCCATGGACTGCAGCCCAACAGGCTCCTCCATCCATGGGATTTTCCAGGCAAGAGTACTGCAGTGGGGTGCCATTGCCTTCTCCATTTTATACCTTGGTTAACCAAAATTTGCTGCCTTTCTAAGAATACAAATGATTGTGAGGAAGACTGAAACATGTAGCTGGACAAGAATATATACTTATTTACCCTTTGGAAAANAGTGACCCCATGGACTGCAGCCCAACAGGCTCCTCCATCCATGGGATTTTCCAGGCAAGAGTACTGCAGTGGGGTGCCATTGCCTTCTCCATTTTATACCTTGGTTAACCAAAATTTGCTGCCTTTCTAAGAATACAAATGATTGTGAGGAAGACTGAAACATGTAGCTGGACAAGAATATATACTTATTTACCCTTTGGAAAAAGCCCTTTTTAGAAAAAAATTATAAATAATGAGGGCAAGATAGACGCAATGTTTATTAGATTTTAAAGTATTCATGTATATATTAAAATTGTACTATATTTGATCACAATCCCTCTCTTCCTTTTTTATTCCTGTTGCCTAGTTTCCTTTCAAATATCGTCCTAAAGGACAAAATTTGAAGGACAAAATTTCACATGCTAAATGTTGAATGAATAACCCAATATCAAAGATATTTTGTACTACTACTCATCAGCCAAAATCAACTTAAGTCAGCAGGAAAATAGTAATAATTAGTCACACCAATAATATTTTTTGGAAGAAAAACTGTAGCATGTTCCTTAGAAATATTATCTGAATTCACGAATTATGATGTGGACTCATACATGAATGAGTCTTATGCAATGAATAAAATTTCTACATTGTAGTCATCATCTACTGTGTAGTCCAAAAATCATACATATATTATCTGAGAGTCCAATAATCATACATTTATTATCTAAACCCTACTTTTTAATCATATACATGCATTTTTTACAAAGTGGGCTTGTGATGAGATGTTTCATCCATAATTTATGACAGTCACTTTAATTTTCCAGATATTTGCAAAGTTACTGCATTATTGTAACATGAATTTTTCCAAATGAGATTAGTGACCATTCACAGTCCTAGAAGAGAGGTTTTTATCATCTAGAATGGAACTGGTGGGTGCCTTCTATATCAGATGATTTTAAAACTTTTTGATAATGAAAGAAAATGAATTCAATGTGACTTTAATAAATCTCACACAAGATACAGGACCTTATTTAATGATATTCTTTCTAATCAGTACTTTTATATTCTTATTATGTAGAGTTATTTAAAACTTCTAAATCACTAACATCTTGCTACTTTTTCAATTCAAAATAATTATGCATGGAATTTGAACATTTGACATTATTAAGGTGAATGTACTCAGTCACTTCAGTTGTGACCAACTTTACCTCTTTGCAACCCTTGGTCCACAGTCTACCAGGCTCCTCTGTCCATGGTATTCTCCTGGCAAGAATAATGGAGTGGGTTGCCATACTCTCTTCCAGGGGATCTTTCCAACCCAGAAATGGAGCGTGCATCTCCTGCATTGCAGGTGGGTTCTTTACCACTGAGTCACCAGGGAAACTCCAATGTCATTAATATTGGTGTCTAAACTGTAACTAAGAGGAAAAGAACAGAAAGGGAAAGACTAGAGATCACTTC
Source organism: Neotragus pygmaeus (assembly GCA_006410875.1). Lineage (NCBI taxonomy): Eukaryota > Metazoa > Chordata > Mammalia > Artiodactyla > Bovidae > Neotragus > Neotragus pygmaeus. The sequence continues at coordinate 218,390 of SJYV01009708.1, read as the reverse complement.
AAGAAAATTAGAGACACCAAGGGAACATTTCATGCAAAGATAGGCTCAATAAAGGACAGAAATGTATGGACATAACAAAAGCAGAAGATATTAAGAAGAGGTGGCAAGAATACACAGAAGAACTGTNGAGGGCAGCAGAAGAAGGAGATAAGAGAGGATGAGATGGCTGGATGGCATCACGACTCGATGGACTTGAGCCTGAGTGAACTCTGGGAGTTGGTGATGGACAGGGAGGCCTGGCGTGCTGCGATTCATGGGGTCGCAAAGAGTTGGATATGACTGAGCGACTGAACTGAGCTGTGCTTCTGCACCTGAGTGAATTATTTTTGTTCTAAGCCACAAAGTTATTGGCAATATTTTATAGCAGCTCTAGGAAAATAACAGAAAGAGTATGCTGGGAATCTTAAGTTATTCTTCATTATTTTTCTTGATTTTCATTATTTATTCATCTCTTTAGATACTGAGGAAATGTTTGACTTGTGGAAACTAAATTCTCACATCACATTAAAAATTGTTCTGGGCCTTCCCTGGTAGCTCAGTGGTAAAGAGTCGACCTGCCAATGCAGGAGACACAGGTTCGATCCCTGATCTGGGAAGGTACCACATGCTACAGAGCATCTAAGCCTGTGCGCCACAACTATTGTGCCTGCTCTCTTGAGCCTGGGAGCTGAAACTACTGAGGCCCCATACCACAACTACTGAAGCCCACATCATGCTCTGCAACAAGAGATGGGACAATGATGAGAAGCCCATGCACCACAGCTAGAGAGTAGCCCCCACTTGCTGCAACTAGAGGAAGCCTATGTGCAGTTTCGAAGAAACAGCACAGCCAAAAATAAATAAATAAATAAATCTTTAATAAAATTGATCTGTATATATCTATTTAGCTCAGTAAAATATGAAGTTGGGTGCACAGGAATAGTTTCTTGTGTATGTACTTACATATTTAATAATTATACATGATTTCAAATAAATTGAAACTCAAACACATTGAAATTATTGTTTTTTAGTTTCCCATAATCTAACCCTACAGACATAATCATTTTGATATATTCTTTTCCAAATGCTGTACCCATGGACTCAATAATAAGATGATATTGAGCATAAACTTTTAGTATCTTCCTTTTTAATTTAACTATGAACATTTTATCATAAAACTTAGTAGTCTACAAAATATGACCTTTAAATGGAAACATACTTTTTTATTATTTGATGTAACATAGTTTATTTAGCTAATCCTCTAGTATTGAAATTTAGTTTTCTCTAGCAGTTTTCGATTACTAAAAGTACAGTGAGGATCCCCTTGTATCTAAATCCTTGTATATATTTTTATCATTCCTTTGCAATGAATTCTTAGAATTATTCTATCAAAAGATAAAACTGTTAAATATTTTTTTAATCAAATAGCTGTCCGGGAAGTTTGTATCAATGGAAACTCACCCCAAGAGGAGTGTACAATGAGGTAACAAATAACGGTTTTCAAAAATTGCTTCAAAGTCAGATCAAGCTACATGTCACATTGCTTTTCAGTTTTGAAAAATAATTGACTACTGAACTGTTCTGTTTGTAAACTGAGGTAATAATACACAACTGATCACATAGAGTAGCTTGGAGGCTTACAGATAATTTATGTAAAACATTTTAACTCATGCCCAGAATGATGAATCTCTTAAAAAGAGGGCTCTGGAAGATGCCTAAAAATTCACTGATGTGTGTCCCATATTACTTCAGGTGTTCTGTACCTGCTGTCCCACACCTGGCCCTTGGTTCTATGCTACATCTTTTTGCAGTATATATGAAAAATGATATTCTGCTAGAAACCTTTCTGCTGCTGTTGCTGCTAAGTCGCTTCAGTCGTGTCCAACTCTGTGCTACCACATAGATGGCAGCCCATCAGGCTCCGCCGTTCTTGGGATTCTCTAGGCAAGAACACTGGAGTGGGTTGCTATTTCCTTTTCCAATGCATGAAAGTGAAAAGTGAAAGTGAAGTTGCTCAGTCATGTCTGACCCTTAGCGACCCCATGAACTGCAGCCTACCAGGATCCTCTGTCCATGGGATTTTCCAGGCAAGAGTACTGGAGTGCCATTGCCTTCTCCATTCTAGTTACTCTCAAATGCCACTGTTCTTTCTCAGTGGGCATATTTTTTTTTTTTTTCGTTTGAGCCTATGCTGCCTATGCAGTACCAGTAGAAATTCTTTCAAAATTGTGGAATAAAGATTGTAAACTTGCCCATATTCTAGCAATACAGCATATTCTATAACCAAACCAATTACTACTTTATATTACTTTCTATCATACTAATCAGGTAATATATTGCATACCAATCTTAACATTTTCCATTATTTTCATATAATTTCTATACTCTGATTCTAGCAATTTACCAATCAGTATTTATTGCACAAACAAGTGCTAGCAAATCTTTTCACATATTAAACAACCATGATCACTATTTTTCAATACTACATGCCAAATAACTGGATATTTCGCATATTTAAACATTAGTATTTCACACTAGACTAAGTAAAGCCACATCTTCTTTTTGATAAATACATTACAAATAGAATGAATGTGCCCCAGCAAATATCCATATTTTAAANATATTAAACAACCATGATCACTATTTTTCAATACTACATGCCAAATAACTGGATATTTTGCATATTTAAACATTAGTATTTCACACTAGACTAAGTAAAACCACATCTTCTTTTTGATAAATACATTACAAATAGAATGAATGTGCCCCAGCAAATATCCATATTTTAAAGAAGAGTCAAAAATAGTGTTTTACACTTCTTAAGAGATTTTCCAAAAAGTAGAAAAAGTAATATCTGATTTTGATGACCAAATAATTATAAAATACTTTCTAAATTCAGATGGATTATCCAGGAAACTGTTAGATTATCACATAAAATCCTAAAGAAGACAAGAACACTGTTGGTTGTATGATGATGCTCTAAGTACTGTTGGTGCTGCTGCTAAGTTGCCTCAGTCGTGTCTCACTCTGTGCAACCCCATCGACAGCAGCCCACCAGGCTCCCCCTGGGATTCTCCAGGCAAGAACACTGGAGTGGGTTGCCATTTCCTTCTCCAATGCATGAAAGTGAAAAGTGAAAGTGAAGTCGCTCAGTCGTATCCGACTCTTAGCGACCCCACAGACTGCAGCCCACCAGGCTCCTCCGTCCATGGGATTTTCCAAGCAAGAGTACTGGAGTGGTGTGCCATTGCCTTCTCCTGCTCTAAGTACAAGCATATTAAAACCAAAAATCCAAAGCACTGTGTTCCTTTTGGGTAAAAGTACATGAAATTAATACTTGTGATGGATTTGAAGACTATAATAACAAAGCAGATTAAGCATAGCCAGAAGTAATAACCATTATACATGTATTGAAATATGAACTGTTTTCACTTCCTTAACAAAATAAAAGACCTATTTTGATTTATAAACTCATCTCCACAGAATAACTACTAAACTCTGAAAGCACTGCCCTGACAATAACTTAGATAACATGAAATGAAAGAAAACAAAAAGAAAATTAAAGAAGAAGAAAATGAAAAGAAAATGATCAAAGTCAGAATGGCTTTCATGGAAGTTTCTTAAATAAGTAGAGGAAAGCAAGTGAATATAAAGCCTTAACACTCCTGAAGTGGATTCCACACAGTCCCTCGTGGAACAGTAACTCTGTGGCCTAGAAAATAAACAGCTTATTAATACACTCTTTATAGCTACCCTTCCCCTGCCAACACTCTCCCAACTCACTCATTTCTGCTCCTTGATGTCAACTTCCAGAAAAGTACTCCCATGCAGCATACTCTCCGTCTGTCCCCAACATACACCACACACACACAAAACTTAAATGGGTGTGTGCAGACAACAAAAAGCTTAGGGAAGACAAGCTCAGAAGTCAGGCATCCTCTCCTTACCCACATATTGAAAACCACATACAAATGGTATATATAGCCATAAACTAAATAGTATCTGGGCACTGGAATAATGATTCTTCAATTGCAGGTTCTTTCTTCCTACATGTCTTTCTCCTTAAATATCACTATCCTTGCCAGTAGGCCTCAATCTTATCCATTTTTAAAATCCATTCTCAAATACTATATTCTTCATCCTATCAACTGGATGTTAAAGACTAGCCCATTGAATTAACTGTATCTCTTTAAAATACTTACTTTACTCAGTCCTGTATCGCAAACTTGAATCATCCATTCATTCAAGAACTATTTATAAAACCTTGACACCTGACAAGAATAAAGCAGACCATAGGGATGAAGAAAAAGCAGACACAGACACAGGCCAGGTTGCCATGGAACTTACAGACTACGAAGAAAACATATTACTCACCATACCTTAAATGTCATTTTTAAAGAAGAAATATGAAGTTCTACTGATTAAGAAGTGTACATTATGACATAATTAGCTCCTTCCTAATCAGGGACTCTCATCAACATCACATCAAACAACAACCATAGTGTGACCCCTATAACAAGTACTATATAAATGTCTGAAATTAAAGTAGTTGAAGAGTTAAGAGACTATAAAGCAAGGTGCAAGACTTATTGTATGGAAAAATATTTGCTTTCTTTGTTCTAATTAATTAAAACATATGCACAGTTTTGGCTAAACAGTTCAAGTGATTTCGCTATGTTGAGTATTTAATAGCAGGTGAGATGCATAGAATAAACTGGTTTTTCAATTCATAAGCTATATATATGTATAAATGTGCATTTTGTGTGTGTGTGTGTGCTACACTTCATTAATACAGATTTTACCATTGATTTTTTTCAGGAATGGGCTATAGGAATTTCTATTTAAAAAGCTAAATCACATGTGTAATTGAAAATGTTGCAGAGTCTCTGCTGTATTCCTCATTAGATCTTCCTTTGAATTAAAATTGAGTTTGTAAGCTAGGTCAATACCTTCCATGTGAGTAATTAGAATTGTTTGGGCAACAGGTCAGAGTTCTAGACTCTAGCTGGTATCATTCATCAAAATTATGTCTTCAATTCTTTTTTATGTGTTACTGGAAATAGGAGAATCAAATTCTATAATGAGATTTCCACATATTAAAAACAAACAGAAAAGTAGCTTACTAGAAGATATATTCTCCTGAGACCATTTTTTTTGTTCATTGTCTTGTTATATGTTTTCTAAGCTACAATATTCAGAAATGAACAACAGTAATTGTATTTCTTCTTGGAGTCTGGAAGCCAGATCACATGAATTTTGTCATAGCACAATCACAGAATGATAAGAGCCTGAACTAATTGTTAATACTGAGAAATAAAGACGTACGGATTAGAGAGAGTGTGGAAAAGCTCAGCAAAATTTGGTGCCTGATACAAAGAAACTGATAAACCTGAAAGAAGTGAAGCTAGGACTGTCTGACTCTTGATGTATTGGAGAATGATGGTATGTATTACTGATATTAATGATATATTAATAAAGAGAAAAAGCAGTAGAAATTGAGTATATATTAGCAAAGCTAATTCACCATGAAGAACACCAGTAGTATGTCATAATTCGATGTATATTTTAACTTGAGAGTTGTTGAATGAAGGCAAACTGATTTCCAAAGAAAAATTTTGAAATAGCATAATAGTATGAAGGTAGAAGAGTTCTTGCCTGGAGAATCCCAGGGACGGAGGAGCCTGATGGGCTGCTATCTATGGGGTCACACAGAGTCGGACACGACTGAAGTGACTTAGCAGCAGCAGAATGCAATTAGATTTATTTTATTCTGATATATGTTCCATTTATTTGAAAAATATCTGACTTAGAATTTTAGCCCAGGTGTGAGTGTGCTATATAAAATTTAATACACTGATCAACTTCCTAAGCATAAAATAATAAGAAAAATTATCTTTGAAATAAGGATATGATTTTCTCAACTTAAAAATTTCATGTAAGCGTTACTTTTAATGTGTAGTTGTGATAAATGAAATGCTGTATATTTAGATACTGTCACATTTATGAGCCATTGGTTAGGTAGAAGCCAAATGAATTGGAGCAATATAAATCATTCTTTGGCATTATTTATGGATGTTAGTTTTGATCATGAAGCTTCAGTCTGCAGACAGAGTTCCAATAGTTGTATAAAACTTAACTTACACTTCTGCTAAAATGTATTTAATAAAAATACACTTTTCAATAATCTCAACTAAAATATAATTGATTTTTAATTGGCTTTTTTAAACATCAACTGAACATTTTCTAAATTCTGTAATATTTATATTTATATTGTTTAGAATGAAAAAGAATAGATATAATAAATATCAGATATATATGATCTCAAAAATTTTTTAATGACACAACTATCATATTCCAAGATACATGTGGTATATGAATTATTTTGTTAATTTAGTTTTAAAAGTACTGGGGTAAAATTACTATTTTATGAAGCAAAATATTTTATGAGTAAAGCTAATAAAATATAAATGGCACTGTTACGAGATAGCCACCTCTTTCAGTAAATGATTTTCATTGGTTTTATCTGTTCAAATAAATATATCAAATATGTATTTATTTTATTTTTATATACTATATACTATATATTTTAGAAAAATATAAAGAAAGCAAATATTCCACATAGTCCCTCAGCTCTTTTCTAACATACATTTCCATATATAATTTTTTTAATATTTGGTTTAGAAAGTAAATTGCTTTCCAAGAAAATTAACCCTATAAATGGCCAAAATAATTTCTCTCTGTTCATCTTAAGTGAATTGTCTATAAACTCATAAAGCAATATTCATACCACTCTATGTGTTGGTTTTATATGGAATATGCCTATAACTAAGTACTGCATTATAAAAGAACTCTCCTTTTATTATCTCTTTTAAAAGTAGCTCTTTGTTTTCAGACCATCAGAAACTGAGAAAACAACCTGAAAACTACTTCATCTTTCTGTACTTCTATCCTGATAAACCAGCTACATAAAGGGATTATTTCTAACTTGTACTGGATTATGTAAATAACAATTTATAAACATATCCTTTCATTATATTTTTCTATTTTTACATGTTTTATATTATCATTCAATTATTTGATTGTACCAGTAAACAAATTAATAATGAGCTCTTCAATTTATTAACTACTTAGGCAAATATCTAAATATTTTTTAGCATATGTTGTAACAGGCAATAGCAAAATCATCTAAAATTCAAAAGATGCAAAGCAGTAAGAAAGTCTGGCTGCTGACCCTTTCCTATACCCACTCAGAACTCTGCCTTTTTGGAGGGCATGCTGATGGGCAATTTATTATAGTTCTTAATGGAGATAGTCTATACCTTGATAAAACATACATTTATAGCTTTTTTTCTACACACAAATTATTGTATAGATTGACCCTTGAATAATGCAGGTTTAAACAGCCTGAGTCCACCTACTACTTCATACTTTTCAGTAGTTAATACTATCGTATTGAATGGTTTAATCTGTGGCATGTGGAGGAAGCCCAAAAGTGGAGAAAACCCAGAGGTTTCCTCTGTGGAGTAACCGCAGAAATGGAGGAATCACAAATGCAGAAGAACCATAAATAGGAAGGCCCATTATGTTGTCATTCATCTCTAAGTTCTGACTCTTTGTGATCCCACGGACTACAGCACACCGTGCTTCTCTATCCTTCAGTATCTTCCGGAGTTTGCTCAAACTCATGTGCACCGAGTTGGTGTTGCCATCCAACCATCTCATCCTCTGCCACCCTTTTCTCCTTTGCTTTCAATCTTTCCTAGCATCAGGGTCTTTTCCAATGAGTCGAGTCTTTGAATCAGGTGGCCAAAGTATTGGAACTTCAGCTTCAGCATCAGTTCTTCCAATGAATATTCAGGTTTGATTTCCTTTAGGATTGACTGGTTTTATCTCCTTGCTTTCCAAGGGACTTTCAAGAGTCTTCTGCAGCACCACAATTCAAAAGCATCAATTCTTCAGTGCTTAGCCTTCCTTATGGTCCAAATCTCACATCAACACATGACTACTGGAAAAACCCATAGTTTGACTAGACAGACCTATGTCAGCAAGGTGATGTCTCTGCCTTTTTAATATGCTGTCTAGGTTTCTCATAGATTTTCTTGCAAGGAGCAAGCATCTTTTAATTTCATGGCTTCGGTTGCCATCCACTGACTTTGAAGCCCTAAAAAATAAAGTCTGTCACTGTTACCATTTTTCCCCACCTATTTGCCAGCTTTTTCACTCTCCCCTTCCACCTTCATTAAGAGGTTCTTTCTGCCATTAGGGTGGTATCATTTGTGTATTTAAGGTTGTTAATAGCAAATAGCTGTTGAACAACCATCAACAGGAGGGTGTTGGAACCCACCAAGAAAAGATACCCCACATCGACTTAGGAATAGTGAACCAAAATGGACAGGAATGAGTGAATTTCATTCAGATAACCATTATATCTGCAATATAGACAAGAATCTCTTAGAAGAAATGGAGTAGCCCTCATAGTCAAGTGGAAGTAAAAGTGAAATTGCTCGGTTGTGTCTAACTCTTTGCAACCTCATGGACTATAGCCTGCCAGGATCCTCAAAAGAGTCCAAAATGCAGTATTTGGGTAGAATATCAAAGGTCCACTACAAGTTATAGGTGGATTAACTCCCATACTATTTGACAGTTATCTGTACTCTATTCATCTGCAGTGTACATCTCTATTAGCACAAAAACAGCTGTATCACTCACTTTCATAAATAAATATGTTTTTTTGTGTGGGCATGTGCACCATAATTATCTTTTGTGTTAAATATGGGAGGTCTACTATAGGACCTCCCATATTTTTAGAGTGATCTCCAAAATAAAAATTATTGATTTACACTGGTGGTCCAGTGGTTAAGAATCCACTTACTCATTCAGGGGACATAATTTTGATCCCTGGTCTGAGAACTAAGATCCTACATGTTGCAGATCAACTAAGTTCATGTACCACAACCACTNAAGCATGTATACTGTCATGTAAGAAACGAGGTGCTGGTCTATGTTCGATGCAGGATGCAGGATGCTTGGGGCTAGTGCACGGGGATGATCCAGAGAGACGTTGTGGGGTGGGAGGTGGGAGGGGGATTCAGGATTAGGAGCTCGTGTACACCTGTGGGGGATTCATGTCGAAGTATGGCAAAGCCAATAGAGTATTGTAAAGTAAAATAAAGGATTAAAAAAAATAGTATACCCACTTTGGAGAACAGTGTGATAACTTGTTTCAAAGCTAAAACTATTTCCACCCAGTTATCTCAAAAGTCCTTTTAATAGAAAAGAATACATGACCATAGAAACTGTGTACTCTATTGTGCATAGCAACATTGTTTGTAATAACCAAAAACTGGGATCAGCCAAGTGACCATCAACTTATGAACATAAAATTGAATTTAATGGAGCATAACTTGACAATGAAAAAGAACAAACTACTGGATATATATACCAACCTTGAAATAATTTCAGATGTTGAACATATGAGATTACATACTTTATTGTTCCACTTTATGATTTGTTTAAATGATAAAACAATAGTGAAATAAAGTAGAACTGTAGTTTTCATGAGCTAAAAATGTGAAGAGAAAACTGATTGTAAATGAACATGAGCAAAGTTCTTTGGGTTAAAAAAATGTTCTATATCAATAGTGTTATTGTGTTTATAGAACTGTACTAATTTGTCAAAACTCATTGATTTATACTTGAACATGGCAAATTTTACTACATATAAAATTATGCCTCTGTATTCCTGATTAAAACAAACTGGGTGAGTATGATTATTGTTCATCACTAATTTAAAAGTGTTATCAGAGGTTGGTTAAGATAAGTTCAACTTGCTACAGAAACTTAAATTTTCTGGAAGATCCAAGTCCTTGAGACAAGGAACAAAACCTCAAAATCTCTGCTCTTATATGAATCACTGACCAACATGTTAATTGTTTCTGTGTATAAAGTCTCTATATACAGAGAAAGTTAGAAAAATATAAACTATTTAAAGTATAAAGAAGAATTTAAAAAATATTTGTCTAATTTGATGTTTAAATAAATGATGTTCATAAATTGGAGACAGAGAAATTCCTAACCTATGAATCTGTTACTATGAAGTTGCTTCAATAACAAAAGAAAAACTTCTAAATTTTCAGGGGATATTACCACAGTTTGAACTATTTCCTATAATTTTTAAATCATGTATCCCTACTCTATTCTAATGAGTAATGACTGTATAATTTCAATTACACTTCTATCAGGATGAAAGGATATTATGAAAGGATTTGCTGTGACAATGCAATTAAATACTTATACTCACAAGACACTTATGAATGTTGCCGTGACGTAGGAAAGTGAAAAAAGTCCAGAAAACAGAAGAGACAAGTGAAAAGAAAGGAGAAACAGAAATATAGAAAGAAGAAGAAAAAAGGGAAAGAGCAGGAGTTCAGTGGAGTGTAGGAGGGAGATGAAGAGCAGCAGAAATACTAAATCAAAATGCAAATGGAATTAGCAGTAAACAAACACCCATCTGAGTACTGAACCCTAGTACAAGTAAGTGCTAAAACCCGTAACTAGAGATTCAGAGTTTATATGCTCAAGAGTGGCCTGGTACTGGCCTTCCATATATACCTGGGAATCAAAAGCAACACACATATCTAAGGACAGTAGCAAGGACATGGAGAAACAAGGGTGTTCATTCCTGCCTTGCACTTATTGAGTTCACTCATTTGGCCTCTGCAAAAACTGGACAGCTTTAATGAATGGCAGTCAATTACCGAAACAGGTGGTGGCTCCAATTACAGCTGCTATTCCAGATTTTGTCTCTTCTATGGAGCAAATCAACATAGCCCTAGCACATGGTATGCAACTAATGAGCTGGCAATGGTTCTGCCTCTATGTTATTTAGCATAGACCACCAGAAGCAGTTTGAGTGGACAGCAGGAACATATCACTCTCTTTTTCAGGGCCAAGTCATTCTTTCTCTGTCACTATTCAGACTGGAGTGAGTATGACTGCTTTACTATCTCATAGGCCATCTTGGCTTCATGGATAGCTTCATGCTGAATGAACCTATAGAGAATGAAGCAGAGAAAAGCCTTTATATATCACCTGCATGACAGAAAATATATCTCACCAAATTGAGAATTTCTTCTCAGTAGAGTTCTAGAGGTCCAATGGGATAAGTTGTAATAATGACCAGGATGAATGAGTTGTCTTCCATGAACTAAGTGGTAGTAGAGCCATCAAGCTGTATAAGAACACTTTCTGATTGAAGAGTAATTTATCATGCTTCATATATGTGTGACTGAGTTTGAATAGATATCAAGGTTCGAAGCAAGTTCCCTAAACTTAGATTCTCATGCCACTCACATTTGCTACATTATTAGTTCTTCCTTTATACTTGTATACTGCTAAGAATATTTAGGCTATACTCCATTAAAAGTAACAAAGCCCAGTGGTTTATGATAATTAAGGTAAATACCACAAAATGAGATGTACAAATATGACCAAGATACCATGTTTAAACTAGAAGTAATGATTTATTTTTTTTTAATTTTCACTCAAATTTCTATTTATTTGCAAATTACATTTTTAATTTTCATATAAATTCATTTATTCTTTTAAAATAAGATTACTCTTTAGTCAGACTTACACAAATGTAACATATTTGACATGTTTTCTTTTTAAAAGCCTTTTTTCCTTTGTTATGTATTTCCCACCAGTTATCACTGTCAGCATAATGAAGAAAAATCCATAAAATAATATGTATTCTGAACTGGACAGGTGTGACTAAGTCATATTCTAGTCTTATTTCAGTGTCCTATTAATGCCATTTTTTCATTTATTTATTTATTTTATTTTATTTTTTTTACTTTATTTTACTTTGCAATACTCTATTGGCTTTGCCATACATCGACATGAATCCACCACAGGTGTACACGAGCTCCCAATCCTGAATCCCCCTTCCACCTCCCACCCCACAACGTATCTCTGGATCAATTCACCATCTTAGAAGCAGATTTTTATATTGAATATAAATACATAAACCCAGCTAAATTATTTTTAAAAATTATACACTACTCAGGTCAAGAAGCAACAGTTAGAACTGGACATGAAAAAATGGACTAGTTCCAAACTGGGAAAGGAATATGACAAGGCTATATATTGCCACCCTGCTTATTTAACTTCTATGCAGAGTACATCATATGAAATGCAGGGCTGGATGAAACACAGGCTGTAATCAAGATTGCTGGGAGAAATATCAATAATCTCAGATATGCAGATGACACCACCCTTATGGCAGAAAGTGAAGAGAAACTGAAGAGCCTCTTGATGAAAGTGAAAGAGGAGAGTGAAAAATCTGGCTTAAAATTCAGCATTCAGAAAGCTAAGATGATGGCATTTGGGCCTATCACTTCATGGCAAATAGATAAGGAAACAATGGAAACAGTGATAGACTATTTCCTTGTACTCCAAAATCACTGCAGATGGTGACTGCAGCCATGAAATTAGAAAATGCTTGCTCCTTGGAAGAAAAGCTATGACCAACCTAGACAGCCTATTGAAAAGCAGAGAGATTACTTTGCCAACAAAGGTCCATTTAGTCAAAGCTATGGTTTTTCCAGAAGTCATGTATGGATGTGAAGTGAAATGAAGTGAAGTGAAATCGCTTATTTGTGTTCAACTCTTTGCAACTCCATGGACTGTAGCCCACCAGGCTCCTCTGTCCATGGGATTCTCCAGGCAAGAATACTGGAGGGGGTTACCATTTTCTTCTCCAGGGGATCTTCCCAAGCCAGGGATCGAACCTGGATCCCCCTCATTGGAGGCAGATGCTTTAACTTCTGAGCCACCAGGGAAGCCCAATGGATGTGAAAGTTGGACCATAAAGAAAGCTAAGCACTGAAGAACTGATGCTTTTGAACTGTGGTATTGGAGAATACACTTGAGAGTCCCTTGGACTGTAAAGAGATCAAAGCAGTCAATTCTAAAGGAAATCAGTCCTAAATATTCATTGGAAGGACTGATGCTAAAGCTGAAACTCCAATTCTCTGGCCACTTGATGCGATGAACTGACTCATTGGAAAAGACCCTGATGGTGGGAAAGATTGAAGGCGGGAGGAGAAGGGAAAGACAGAAGATGAGATGGTTGGATGGCATCACTAATTGGATGGACATGAGTTTGAGCAAGTTCCCAGGGTTGGTGGAAAGTGAAGCCTGGGGTGCTACAGTCCATGGGGTCACAAAGAGTCGGTAATGCCTGAGCAACTTAACTGAACAAATAATTATGAAAACATGGAAAATTTTAAAAGAAATTAAAATAAATTTTATAATAATGATGATATATCGCCATTGCTTGCTAAGTCACTTCAGTTGTGTCCGACTCTGTGTGACCCCATAGACAGCAGCCAACCAGGCTCCCGTGTCCCTGGGATTCACCAGGTAAGAACACTGGAGTGGCTTGCCATTTCCTTCTCCAATGCATGAAAGTGAAAAGTGAAAGGGAAGTCACTCAGTCATGTTTGACTCTTAGGGACCTCATGGATGGCAGCCTACCAGGCTCCTCTGCCCATGGGATTTTCCAGGCAAGAGTACTGGAGTGGGGTGCCATTGCTTTCTCTGATGACTATATATACTATCAGGTTATTAAAAATATGCCGAAGAATTGATGCTTTTGAACTGTGGTGCTGGAGAAGACTCTTGAGAGTCCCTCGGACTGCAAGGAGATCCAACCAGTCCATTCTGAAGGAGATCAACCCTGGGATTTCTTTGGAAGGAATGATGCTAAAGCTGAAACTCCAGTACTTTGGCCACCTCATGCAAAGAGTTGACTCATTGAAAAAGACTCTGATGCTGGGAGGGATTGGGGGTAGGAGGAGAAGGGGACGACCAAGGATGAGATGGCTGGATGGCATCATGAACTCGATGAACATGAGTCTGAGTGAACTCCGAGAGATGGTGATGGACAGGGAGGCCTGGTGTGCTGTAATTCATGGGGTCACAAAGAGTCGGACACCACTGAGCAATTGAACTGAACTGAATAAAAATAATATTGAGTAGCTCTATTAATATCAGATTAAATATATGATTTTTAAGTGTCATTAAAGAAGAGGGGAACCAGTATGTAGTGATGAAAGTTTTCAGTTTTCCAGGAAATTTTAAACATTCTAAACTGTTATTTTCTAATAGTGCAACTTAAAAAAAAAAAAAATTGACTTCCCTGGTGACTCAGATGGTAAAGAATCTGCCTGCAATGCAGGAGACCCAGGTTCTATCCCTGGGTAAGGAAGTTATTTGGGGCTTTGCTAGTGGGTCAGACAGTAAAGAATCTGCCTGCAGTACAGGAGAACCAGGTTTGAACCCTGGGTCAGGAAGACACCCTGAAGAAAAGAATGACAACCCACTTCAGTATTCTTGCCTTGAGAATCTCATGGACAAAGGAGACTGGCTGGCTACAGTCCTTGAGGTCTCAAAAAGTTGGACACAACTGAGTGAATTTCACTTCACTTCAAAAATATTATGTAGCATTTTATGAAAATGTAAGAGGTAATTGACACTTTCCAATCATGTTTTCAGATTACAACCTACCTTCTCCACTTGATGTAACTAAGCTTTCTTCATTATGGCAAGGGTTATCTCTCTTCTCACTACCAAATCTTCATTTGTCTTAGTCTATTCAGGCTGCTCTAACCAAATACCACTGACTAAGTAGTTTATGAACAGGAGAAATTTATTTCTAACATTTCTTTAGACTAAATCCAAACACAAGAGGCCAGCATGTAAGTTCCAGTGAAGGTTTACTTCCTCTTTCTTGTGTCTTCAGGTTGTGAAATGGAAGATGGATCTCTGTGGGGTTTCCTTTATAATAGCGTTGATCTCACAACATGCACACACTACTGTAATTAAAATGAATAATCAATAAGGACCTACTGTATAGCACAGGAAACTCTGCTCAATGTTATGTGGCAACCTGGATGGGAGGGGAGTTGGGAGAGAAAGGCTACATGTATATGTAAGACTGAGTCCCTTTGCTGTCCACCTGAAATTATCACAACATTGTTAATTTGACTATACTCCTATAAAATAAAAAGTTTAAAAAAAAGAGCTTTGATCTCATTTGTGTGGACTCCTCACTCATGACCTAATCACCTCCCAAAGCCCCCACCGAACTAGTACCTCATCTTTGAAGATTAGGATTTCAGTGTATGAATTTGGGAAGGACACATTCTGCACATAGCATCATTTAATACAAGAAAGACCTCAATAAATATCAGTTGATTAAATAAATTGATAGACCCAACACAAAAAATATAAAAGTATGAAGTATAACAAATACATTTAGGTTACTGGACATATAGGGATCCTTGAACCCCATAATAAAATAGTAAATAACCTATACTAATAGAATATTTACAACAGTTTTCCATTAAACATATCTTTGAAAGATATTTTCTAAATTTGCATCATACAGATTCCATGCATTAAAAACCATTAATTTAGAAATAAATGACAAAAGATACATTTAAAAATAAGGGAAAGAACGTTAAAATGAGAGAAAATTAGAAACATTAAATAATATAAAGGACCCAAATTAATACACTAGAAAAAGATGACATTGATATAGATTATCAGCAGACACAGCTGTTGGCTCTTTGAGAATGCTAAAAAATGAGAAAATAAGACAGGTTTAAATGCAAATTCAGAGAAGGTGATGGCACCCCACTCCAGTACTCTTGCCTGGAAAATCCCACGGACAGAGGAGCCTGGTGGGCTGCAGTCCATGG
>SJYV01009708.1:184827-198284 GCA_006410875.1 Neotragus pygmaeus | reverse complement strand
AAAGAAAATATAACTTTTTAAGAAAATAGAATAAAATTCCAAGAATGTTATGGATACACATTTGAAAATTTCAAAGAAATAGAAAAGTTCTAAAAAATATGATTTACTTAGACTTTCTTGAGAAGAGTCCTGGGTGTTCATTGGAAGCACTGATGATAAACCTGAAACTCCAGTACTTTGGCCACCTCATGTGAAGAGTTGATTCATTGGAAAAGACCCTGATGCTGGGAGGGATTGGGGGCAGGAGGAAATGGGGACAACAGAGGATGAGATGGTTGTATGGCATCACCAACTCGATGGACATGAGTTTGAGTGAACTCCGGGAGCTGGTGATGGACAGAGAGGCCTGTTGTGCTGTGATTCATGGGATTACAAAGAGTCGGACATGACTGAGCCACTGAACTGAACTGAACTGAACTGAACTGAACTAGAGAAGAAATTAATATCAGAATGATCTCAGTTCTTCTCAAAAAATGTACCAATAATTAAAAGCTTCACTCTTAAGCAAAAATATATCCAAACTTTTTAAAATAGAATTTTATTAAAATTTTAAGAAACTTATCATTCCAAGATCTGTGCGAAATTCCAGGAAAACAGAAAGAAGGAAGACACATCCACATTTTAAATATAAGGCCACTATGACATAATTGCTTCCCTGGTGGTTCTGAAGGTAAAGAGCCTTCAGAGTTGGAGTCCCAGGTGAAATCCCTGGATCAAGAAATCCCCTGGAGAAGGAAATGGCAGCCCTCTCCAGTATTATTGCCTGGAAAATCCTTTGGATAGAGGAGACTGGTGGGCTATAGTCCACAACACTGCGAAGAGTTGGACATGACCAAACAACAACAAAAATATGATATAATTACAATAATCCTAAACAAAATACTATAACATATCAAATGTTGAAGATTATGACCAAGTTAAATTCATTCTAAGAACACAGAGCTCTTTTTTAAAAAAAAAAATCTGTTGATATTTTTCACCATAGACTGAGATGAAAATAATGCGCTAACTAAAACTATTAAAGTAGTTAAAGAAAATCAACACATCTTTACTATTAGAAGCAAATATCTTACAAACTAAGGCAAGAAAACTTATTAAACCTGATAAGCTGCATTTACAAAGAAACTTTAGCTGGCATCATTTACGATGATAGTGTTACAACAAGCAACAAGAAAAAGATGTCCACTATCCTATCACACATCATCTGAATATCACATTTTAACTCTTAACTAAGAGATAAAACAATAAATAGTAGACACTGAATTGAACAGGGATTCAAATATTGTCATTATTTTCAAATACCAATATCTTTCTGGAAAATGATGTTCTAAGTAAAAAATGATGATTTCTAAGTGAAATATGTAATGTTCATCTAAGAAAAATAATTTTAAAANAGATAAAACAATAAATAGTAGACACTGAATTGAACAGGGATTCAAATATTGTCATTATTTTCAAATACCAATATCTTTCTGGAAAATGATGTTCTAAGTAAAAAATGATGATTTCTAAGTGAAATATGTAATGTTCATCTAAGAAAAATAATTTTAAAATTTTGCAATTTTTTTGCAACTTTTTTTGAATAAAGAGATCATGTTCATAGATAGTTCAGTTTCCCCTAACTGATCAAGACTTTTCATGGAATTTGACAATCTATCTCTAAATTAATATGTGTTGCAAAATAACCAACATAGGCAGCAAAATCACAGATTGTATAGAACCCAAAATGTATTATAAAATGTAGGAGGACTCTTGTTGGCTACGGGGCTTCCCTGGTGGCTCAGATGATAAAATATCTACTGGCAATGCAGGAGACCTGTGTTTGATCCCTGGGTTGGGACGATCTCCTGGAGAAGGAAATGGCAACCCACTCCAGTATTCTTGCCTGGAGAATCCCCTTGGACAGAGGAGCCTGGCAGGCTACAGTCCATGGGGTTGCAAAGAGTCCAACACTACTGAGCGTCTACGTTGCTGGCTACATTCCCACTCTCCTTAATGTGATTTTCAGATTCAGGGAAGAAAAGATAAAGGGTAAAAGCCATGATATGAAAGTTGGCTCATGAAACATAGCTTTCAAAGCAGTGTAAAAGTGAAACTAATCCAATCTGGGATTAACAGCTAACCAAGATATCTTTTGTTCTTTGGCATTTAAGGGCTGCTCATCCTTAAAATGCAAGTGTTTCAAAGTAATTAACATCAGCATATGATAACTCTCAAGAAACAGAACAGGGCAAATATTTTACAGCCACAATCTGTAGTAATGACTATAACCCCTAGATCAAAATTATTGTCAGATCTGCATTTTTTTTCTAAATTACATTTCATATTCTAAATAATATCCCATTTACAAAATGGCTTTTCTTGCTTACTACTTATGTGGAATGTGTGTTAAATGCAACGTGATAGAAGGAGAAAAATCACCACATTACCTGTAAGTGGTCCCCATGCTTAATAAGGAATGTGAGGTTTGAATTATTATTTTACTTTATTTTTCCCGCTTTCTGGTTTCAAAATCAGGATAGATCAAGCCTGTTTTAAGGAGAAAAAAAAATTCTAAATAAAAACATGTTCAGGGCTTCTCTGGTGGCTCAGTGGTAAAGAATCCACCTGATAATGCAGGAGACATGAGTTTGATCCCTGGTCTGGGAAGATCCTACATACTGCAGAGCAATGAATCTTATGTGCCACAACTACTGAACACATGTGCCACAACTATTGAAGCTGGCATGCCTACAGCTCATTCTCTGTAACAAGAGAAGCCACTAAAATGAGAAGTCTGCACACTGCAACTAGAGAGTAGCTCCCACTCAACCACAACTACAGAAAATCTTGCACGGCAATGAAGACCTAGTACAGCCAAAGGAAATTTAAAAAAGAGTTCATAATGTACAGGTATGTAATAACTTAACACACAATACACATGTGTTATATACCTAAATATATGTACATATAAAACATCTCTATATTATATGCAAAATTATAGATAATTTTTCAATATGTATCAGATAAAACATAGTAAGGTTAAAAAGTCAACTTACTTGGGGATACATATCAACTAGTAAAAATGAAAACTTTCATTTAAAAGCTCCATTAATTTTCATATTCAAAGTACATTCATAAAAAAAAGCTGCCATGTAAGCTACCTTCTTCCTTGAGATCCTGCCTTCCTTTTTCACGTGACTCATATCATGTCCTCCAACATAAAATAACTCATTTTTTATATGTAGAAAGAGTATGTTTTCAGAAGACCTATTACACACATTACACACAACACCTCTAATATTAGATTTTACTTTGATTATTTGTTGTTACACTGGAGTCATTTTTTATGTTCATTAAATATCTNTGAGCGCCACAGAATTGATGCTTTTGAACTGTGGTGTTGGAGAAGACTCTTGAGTGTCCCTTGGACTGCAAGGAGATCCATCCCGTCCATTCTGAAGGAGATCAGCCCTGGGATTTCTTTGGAAGGAATGATGCTGAAGCTGAAACTCCAGTACTTTGGCCACCTCATCAGAGTAATTGACTCGTTGGAAAAGACTCTGATAAGGGAAGGATTGGAGGCTGGAGGAGAAGGGGACGACAGAGGATGAGATGGCTGGATGGCAGCACTGACTAGATGGACGTGAGTCTGAGTGAACTCCAGGAGTTGGTGATGGACAGGGAGGCCTAGTTTGCTGCAATTCATTGGATTCCAAAGAGTCAGACACGACTGAGCGACTGAACTGAATTATAGTAAAAAAAAAGTGTGGTGCCTAGTGGCTCTGGAATACCCTGTATAAGTTTGAAATGCACCTTTGCCACCTAAAGTTATATATATATAGTGTATATATATATACACATATATACACACGTACATATATACATATGTGCTCACGTATATATATACATATACATTATATATATATAAACCATTTAATGCATACAGTCTATATATTATGTCTTCCAAAATATTGTCGATTATTAAGAAATTGTTTATGATGATTTTTGGTTTGTGCTTGCTGTAATATAATTTCATATATCCATGAGTTGAGAATGCAGAACAGGACATTTTTCTTCTTATTTTTTGTTAGGCATTGCATGGACGTATTATGACCACCAAAAATAAGAATTCTCAAAGATTCTTCAGATTAGACTTGAATTTATAAGATGTTCAAATTTTAACTCTAAAAACTTTTATTATTAATTACTTCATTTAATAAGTAATCAGTTTGAGGCCAGATCCAGAAAACAGATGCAATCAGACTCCTCCCAACATTTCCTTCAGTTCATTCACAAAGTGTTAATTCACGAAGTTTTATGTAAATAGGTTCACAGAAGTGGAATTTTTAACTGCCAATTATAGTTCCCAGCATAGGTAATTCTTGATGAAGATAATCTAGAGCCACTATCTGAACAACTCTGCTCTGGATACAAGAAAAATTTTTCTTACAAATTTACCTAACAGATATTGAGTTATGAGTTATCATTTTCTCAGAATAATTCTTGATGCATTTCTAAAGGTTCTGAATCACTTATGTAAAGGTTAAGGTGTAGAAGTGAAAAGAAATAAGGATGAGTTAGCTTGTGTTGGGCTTCCCTGGTGGCTCAGAGGTTAAAACATCTGCTTGCAATGCGGAAGACCTGGGTTCGATCCCTGGGTTGGGAAGATCCCCTGGAGAAGGAAATGGCAACCCACTCCACTATTCATGCCTGGAAACTCCCATGGACGGAGGAACCTGGTAGGATATAGTCCATGGGGTCGCGAAGAGTTGGACACGACTGAGCGACTTCACTTTCACTTTCACTTAGCTTGTGTTATTTACCTGGACAGGTGTCAGAACTATTACATGTTGATAGCAATGTGAAGTTTCACCAGTTATAAGAGTTAATTAATAAAAAAGGCTGGGAAGTCTGTGTAAATGAAATTTACTGAAATATCAGTAACATAGAGTCAGCTCTTGATAAATGGGAGTAATGGGAGGGTGTGGGGAAAGGACATATATAAGCTTAAATCATTGATAAAGAAAAACTACAAATCTCTTGATTACTGGGGGAAAGATTAATTGGTTAACCACGAGCAGGCAGCTTACTCTAGAACAATAATGAGGCTTCTATTGATTACTGCTGTTTGCCAGCCATGTGGTCCAACACCTTTGTGCTGATCCACATTTGTTATCTGATGAGAGTACAGGAGCGGAAGTAGGAGGCAAGTAAAAATGAAGAATAGGCAGGTTATAATCAGCACTAATCATTTGCTGTCTCGTTGTTAAAGAACCCTTCTTTCCCTTAGCTTAGCTAGTTTGCATTCTTAAACACTCTATGGATAGAGTCTAACCTGCATAAGAATGGTAAATATTGAATTATTGATGTATAATACACAATAAGTCCTAGTCTTATTAATTTCCAGGTACTCACACATGGATATTTCTCTATATAGACTCCAGTCTGGAGTGACCATAAGAGGAGGGCATGGCAACCCACTCCAATGTTCTTGTCTGAAGAAATCCATGGACAGAGGAGGCTGGCAGGGTATAATCCATAGGATTGCATAGAGTCAGACACAGCCAAAGCAGCTTAGCACACATGCATGCATAGTGATTACAGACTCAAGTTAATTCACCCTTTTGTATAACACATCTGCTATGTTAATATATAGCAAGAAATTATAAATACTATACGTTTCCTCTTAGCCAAAGAAAATTTTGTGCATTTTAAATTAAAACTTTTGACAAATTGTTAGGTCATTAAATCATGCATCAAAGAAGACATTTCTTAATCTATTCGACAAATAATTATTGTAGCTCTACTCTGCTGCCAGGATCTAAGATACAAGCTGGTGACATAGGAATAAATAAAATAAATACAGCTTCAATCTTTGTATAGATTAATTCTATTGAGAGATGACATATCCACAAACTACTAACATGTAAACAGATATACAAAATCATTACAAATTTTAATAAGTATATTGTGGAAGATAGGCTGGAAATGAGTTTAAGAAAAATTGGAAACTTTATTTGAATAGACTGATTAGGAAAAGACTATCAAAGGAAATTTCATTGACACTGAGACCAAAAAGATGAGGTGGAGTCATAAAAGATCAGGGAAAGGAGAAAAGCATACACAGAAGCTTGGAGGATCTAAAGTGTTTTATATTCTAAAACCTTAAAAAAAAAATACCAGTGATTCTGGAGCAAAGAAATAGATAAAAAATTTTCCCAATATCAAAAGTGGGTATAATCAAAGACTAGATTCAAGTTCAATGGCAGATATTTAAGGATTTTACATGTGGAGTGACTCAATCAAATATATATTTTAATAAAATAAATTCTAACTTGTACAGTAAGGATACATTTAAAGGGAGCACAAAATTAAGTGGAAAATCAACTAGGAAATTATTGCTTTATTCTGGAGAGACATAATGACTCTGGCTCCTGCCCCGACAGTGGAAATGGACAGTTGTAAAGCTGACACTAGTTTTAGGGATAGAATTTGTATAAACTATTGATGGGTTGCCTGTGCCGAATGAGATAAAAAGAATTTTTATGTTTCCAACTTTTAGCACAGGAAGTGGTATTATTTACTCGTGAAGGCTTAGAGGTAAACAAGTATGTCTTTATCCATGTGTATTTATATGTTTGCTTGAAATATTGAAGAGTTTGATTTCAAACATACATTTTGAATTTTATGAGATCTGTAAGTAAAGTTATCAAGGAGACAGCTGAATGTGAATATCTGGCATTAAGGTAACTCTAGGCAGGACACTCATATTTTGAAATAGGCACTTTCAAGATGATATTATGAATGTGGATGAAATTATCTACAGAAGTGGTGGAAAAAATGAATAAATGATAAATTTTCAAACTTTTTTTGTAAAAACCAAAAAAAAAAAAAAAACACACAATCACAGCTCAAAGACATAAAGGGCAATGACTTAATCAAGTTTCCATTTACAAGGACCATGTGTTGATTTAAATACTTCTCCATCTTTTTCCACGAATACAAAAGCTTTGATGCTTCCTAAAGCCCTCATTTCTGATTTAGGGCAAAGTTTAAGGGTACAAATTTTACTTTTTGTTGTTGTTGTTTAGCCACTATGTCATGTCTGATGCTTTGCAACCCCATGGACTATAGCCTGCCAGGCTCTTTTGTCTTTGGGATTTCCCAGGCAAGACTACTAGAATGAGTTACTATGTCCTTATCCAGGAGATCTTCTTGATCCAGGACTTGAAGCTGCTTTTCCTGCATTGATAGGTGGATTCTTTACCACTGAGTCACCAGGGAAAACCTTTGTCTACTAGACAAGATCTTTTCTTATTTTAGAGCAAAGGCGTGGATCTAGTTCTTGAACTTTCCTGATCATGGGATTCATATCATAAACAATCTAAAAAGAGTGATTTCAGACATCAGGATTAGTAACTCCTGCTGCTACTGCTAAGTTGTTTCAGTCGTGTCTGACTCTGTGCGACTCCATAGACGGCAGCCCACCTGGCTCCACCATCCCTGGGATTCTCCAAAGTAACTCCTACCACCATCAAAAAAATAATAATAATAACAGATTTTTTTTTCCCCCCACATACCATACAGATTCTAATTTTAACAGCAAATTTCTCCCATAAGACTTATAGGGCTATTTTATTTCTAGATGTCTTCTGTATACATACTACCAAAGAGAGAGGATCCATCTGTTATGTTAAAACATTTATTGATTAAATTCGCATCTTAGGACTTCCCTTGTGGTCCAGTGGTTAAGACTCCACATTTCCACTACAGGGGCCATTGGTTCAATCCTTGGTCCACGAAACAAGGATACTGTATGACATGTACTTCAGCCAAAAAAACAGAATTCATATCCCAGTTGCAACATATCAGACAAATCAGAAATTTGTCTGATACAAATTTTCCTGGCATTGACTGAGAATAGAGATATAGGGCAATACAATTTTCTAATAAATATTCTTTAACTTATACAAAAGATCTTAGAGAAATTGTTGGAAGCATTCCATTTACTCCTTCATTTTACTAAACCTACTCTTGCCTGGAAAATTCCATGGACGGAGGAGCTTGGTAGGCTGAAGTCCACGGGGTCGTGAAGAGTCGCACACGACTGAGCGAATTCACTTTCACTCTTCACTTTCATGTATTGGAAAAGGAAATGGCAACCCACTCCAGTGTTCTTGCCTGGAGAATCCCAGGGACGGGGGAGCCTGGTGGGCTGCTGTCTATGGGATCGCACAGAGTCAGACACAACTGAAGCGACCTAGCAGCAGCAGTAGCAGCAGAGATGGTCACTTTGAAGAGATTATGTTAAAGCACTTTTGTAAAAGACATCTTTTACACGTATCTGTATCTTTGTGTGTGGTAGAAAAGGTGAATAAATGCGGGTGCACACACATTAAGTTTATATATCCACTGAATATTAAGATTGACTCCACTGAGACCTTATTTTAACCTTTCTTTCCTAGGATTTTACATTTGTCCAAATAATGTTCATTTTTGTTTTGCCATATGTGCATAATCACATCTAGAGTTTTGTAGAGAAAAGAAAAAAATGACGTTAGTAACTCTTTTTCTCCCAAATATGCTTACCAACTGTAAAGCATAAATGTATAAATGTGTACAAATTGAAATGTATAAAAGAGTATAAATTCTCTGATATCCTCACACTTGGTCTGAAGTGAAACTATTTCAACCTAATTGTAGTCACAGTCCACCTCCTTAAATGTGTTTCATGTATATCTCTTCCACTGCTGATATTCCCTGGGTGTTAACACACAATGTCACCAAATTTTCTGTCTCTAAAAATATAGATGTTTAGTGTAATCTCAAAAACTATTAGAAAACAAAAAGCAGTCTATTCAGCTGTCACCCTGACTTCTATGCTACTCCCTAAGAGAATAATTTTCTATTATTTGACATAAGTATCTTACTTCCTAGAAATAAAACTTTCCTTGAGGTTTGAGTATATGCTTTCTCTTGAAGGCATAACTTAGGTGTTGAATACTATGTAACTGCCAATAATCAGTCTTCCCTATGCCTTTGCTACATTCTTATTTTCTAACATTTTTCATACAAGCTATTTCAAGTAAAATTTATACCTATACAAGATAATATAATACAAAAATGTATAGTGTATGTATGACACATAGCAGTTAGCTCTGTCTAATATTATTATTTTATATTTTACATGCCTTTATTGTCAAACATCCTAAATAACAGAATCAGTGGAAGTCTTCTCTATATCCTTTCCAATCTCACTAGGGACCAATTTTCCTTTAAGCAAACTGCCATTATGAGTTAGGTATTTAAATCTCCCAATTCTACACACACACACACACGCATTCAGATGGTAAAATATCTGCCTTCAATGAAGGGAAACTGGGTTTAATACCAGGTTGGGAAGATCCCCTGGAGAAGGGAATGGCTATCCACTCCAGTATTCTGGCCTGGAGAATTTCATGGACATAAGAGCCTGGTGAACTACAGTTCATAGGGTGGCAAAAAGTCGGACATGACTGAGTAAAATTTTCACTTTTTACATACACATATACACAGTATATAGAATTGTTGTATTTATGTTAAATTTTACATAACTGTTGATTTTTGAAAAATTTTCTTTACTTTCTCATTTAATGCTACATTATGAAGTATTATTTTCTTTGAAACCTATATCTATCTTAATAACAGAGTAGCACTCAATTATATGAAAAATATATCCATCATTTTGTTAAAAAAAATTGGATTATTTACAATTATTGCAATTTCAAACAATACTTTATGTTGTAAAGATTTGCATATAATTTTCTGTACCAATGGTTTTTAAACATTGATCATGACCTGTAATAAAAATAATATTTACTATGAGTCCCAACACATACATACAAACTTACATGCAAAAGCTGAAACAAAATATTCATGGTATAATAACTATCCTGATTATTTGGGATACAACCTGATATTTCCTTTGTATTTTATTTCATTTAATCTAATTACATAAAATATTGGCCAAGATCTATTAATTTGATTTGAAGCCTTATATCACAGTTTGAAAAAACACCACTTTTACAATAATGTTAGAAGAGAAATTATCTGTTTTTGGAGTGCACATTAAAGTAAAAATTCTACTTAAAGATAATTTCTTCCAATGTAAGGGAAGATAAAAATTTTTTAATCAAAGAGGACTGTACTGAGACAAAGAGAGAGAGAATGGATTTACTGCTGAATATGTGACCTATACAACCAACCAATTGGGAATACTGTTTTCTTTCCGAATGAGCCAAAGTAAACTTTTAATTTTTCTTACATAAAAAAAAAAGAATTACCAAATTTTGAGAACTGATTACAAACAAAACTTCTTTTTTTTTTTTTCCCTTGCCCTTGAAAATACTCTGCCCTTCTTATCTAAACCAGGAGAATTATTGAATCTACTTTCTAACTTCTGCTACTTCAAATTTCAAATGTGCTCCACCTACCAACACTTTCTTTCTATTTACCTTAACAGAAACATATTTTGCCTTGTTAATTTATTTTCTCAATAGTACACTTGTTCAGAATTTTAAGGAAAAGCTGTTAGTTTTCATTTCTCTTGCCATATAATATTAATGAGGGCATTTCCACTGTATTCAACAGTAATGCTAAAAGCATATTGCTTAGAACAAAAGTGTTTTCATTAGATTACTAATTTTGCATTTGAAATAAAACACAATATAACATTTGGCTTTATCATAAGGCAATGGACATGGAACAACAGACTGGTAACAGATAGGAAAAGGAGTATGTCAAGACTGTATATTGTCACCCTGCTTATTTAACTTATATGCAGAATTCATCATGAGAAATGCTGGACTAGAGAAAGCACAAGCTGGAATCAAGATGGCTGGGAGAAATAGCAATAACCTCAGATATACAGATGACACCACCCTTATGGCAGAAAGTGAAGAAGAACTAAAGAGCCTCTTGATGAAAGTGAAAGTGAAGAGTGAAAATGTTGGCTTAAAGCTCAACATTCAGAAAACCAACATCATGGCATCTGGTCTCATCACTTCATGGTAAATAGATGAGGAAACAGTGGAAACAGTGACAGGCTTTATTTTTCTGGGCTCCAAAATCACTGCAGATGGTGATTGCAGCCATGAAATTAAAAGACTCTTACTTCTTGGAAAGAAAGTTATGGCCAACCTAGATAGCATATTAGAAAGCAGAGACATTATTTTGTCCACAAAGGACCATCTAGTCAAGAGTATGGTTTTCCCAGTAGTCATGTATGGATGTGAGAGCTGGACTGTAAAGAGAGGTGAGTGCCAAAGAATTCAGGCTTTTAAACTGAGGTGTTGGAGAAGACTCTAGAGAGTCCCTTGGGCTACAAGGAGATCCAACCAGTCCATCCTAAAGGAGATCAGTCCTGGGTGTTCATTGGAAGGACTGATATTGAAGGTGAAACTCGAATACTTTGGCTACCTGTTGTGAAGAGCTGATTCAATTGAAAAGCCCCTGATGCTGAGAAAGATTGAGGGCAGGAGGAGAAGGGGAAGACAGAGGATGAAATGTTTGGATGGCATCACCAACTCAATAGACATGGGTTTGGGTAGACTCCGGCAGTTGGTGATGGACAGGAAGACTTGTCATGCTGTGGTTCATGGAGTCGCAGAGTCACACATGACTGAGCAACTGAACTGAATGCAACACAAAGCTCTAGTCACATTTTCCTTTCAATGAACTTTAATCTTCAACAATTAGAGGAACAGAAGTGTAACAGTCTGCAAATATGTCTGACAAATGTATGTTACATAAAGCCTCTATATATCAATGCTATGAAGTATTACTTTAATTTACATTCACCTTTAGTAAATAGTAACTCTCAATCCCATAAATAGGGATTGACATGTACAATAGAGACAATAGCATTGTCAACATATTGATCTCCTAGCTCTGCAATTTGAAAATTTTCTAAGGCAATTATTTTAACATGTCTATCATATTGTGATTATATTTCTGCAGAACAGGTGGCATGTTGTGAAAAGTTACAGACCATAAAGAGATATTTCATTTAGGATAAAACAACGCATCATTTTCTTTAAATCTCTCAGCCCTTGCTCAATTTAATTTGAAACAATTTGAATGAACACAACATTAGTTTCCCAGTTATGCTGCACTCAAAATTTACCATATTTCTCACCTGAAGGCATAAACTTTAGTGACATCCTAATCATTTCCACTGCAATAGTGCTTGTGCTATAAACTGGAGATTAAATAGTAGGTGGGGTATAAGCAGCAGGAGCAGATGAATTTCAAAAACAAATGATCTCTGTTTGAATGCAAATATTCCCATTAATAAAGAATGAGAAAGGAAACATTTAAAAAATCAGTAATATATTAAAGTGAATTATTTCTGAGCAGGTTATTTTCCAGAAGGTCTTTAATGAGCTACATCTTCATATGTTGGTAACTAATTATTACATATATTTTGTATGCATTTTTAATATCCATAATCTATGGATTTGATCTTTATTTCTTGTCAGTGTGTTTGAAAATAATTTCAGAAACACATTTAAACTGCTGGGTTTCATGCTAAGTAGGAAAAAAAGGATTGAAGACTTAATTTAGTCTGCAAGCTAGAAGATAAATAATAGTCTTTAATATAATGTGGAGAAAATAAGGATTTGAAAAGCCTCTATCTGGCTAAATTTAAATAGATACGAAAATGCTAAATTTTGCAATGGTAGTTGACCATGGACAACAATCTAGTCTATGCTATATATTAGTGCTAAGGTATATGATTGATATTTTCAAGATACTGTATTTCAGATGAAGTGTGAAAACTTTATTTAAAGGCAAGCAAGAAAGTGGGAGTCATCACTCAGTTAACTGCATATATTTTGTTAGAAGACAGAGAAGGATGTAATGGATTTAGGTGCTAAAATTTTACCATCATTTTGATGGTTCAGTTCAGTTCAGTCACTCAGTCGTGTCTGACTCTTTGTGACCCCATGAATCGCAGCACTTCAGGCCTCCTTGTCCATCACCAACTCCCGGAGTTCACACAGACTCACGTCCATCGAGTTAGTGATGCCATCCAGCCATCTCATCCTCTGTCGTCCCCTTCTCCTCCTGCCCCCAATCCCTCCCAGCATCAGAGTCTTTTCCAATGAATCAACTCTTTGCATGAGATGGCCAAAGTACTGGAGTTTCAGCTTTAGCATCATTCCTTCCAAAGAAATCCCAGGGCTGATCTCCTTCAGAATGGACTGGTTGGATCTCCTTGCAGTCCAAGGGACTCTCAAGAGTCTTCTCCAACACCACATGTCAAAAGCATCAATTCTTCGGTGCTCAGCCTTCTCAACGTACAACTCTCACATCCATAAATGACTACTGGAAAAACCATAGCCTTGACTGGACGGACCTTAGTTGGCAAAGTAATGTCTCTGCTTTAGAATATGCTATCTAGGTTGGTCATAACTTTTCTTCCAAGGAGTAAG